>JAPYYX010003298.1:0-11492 GCA_030522605.1 Cremastinae sp. B BG-2022a | reverse complement strand
CCCCCCCCCCCCCCCCCCTATGTCCATGAAATAATTTTGTCGAACTTGAAAATTTGTCACCAAATGTTTTTCGAGGTCATGTTCAAGTGTCCTATATCATAAGAAATCGAATGCCATTTTCTCTGAACAATTTTTGAAGAAAAAAAGAAACACGTCGGTTTCTTCGTATCAAAGAGTAACGTGATTCTCTTATTTTTCCTAAAATATCAATCAAAAATCTCTGAGAAAATAGCAAATACGTTTTGCATCTGTCCTGCTCGCACTGGTGTGGGTTAAACATAGACCGAATTTTATCAAATTTAAATTTTGTATAAAACTCATTTATATTTTAAACATATAGGGTAGGGGGGGGGGGGGGGGCAAATGGGATACTTAAGAAAAATTTCCGATTTCAAGAGTTTAAATATGCAGAATCTTTTGTTTTTCAATCGCAATTATAGGAAAAAAACAAAATTTTCAGCTGAAATAAAATTTTCATGAGAAAAAAAAGTTTTTCTAGCGGTCAAAATGGGGTACCTATCCAAAAAGTACGAAAATTTTTTTTTTTTCATAATTTGTTAAGTTCTTATTAGCTTTGATGTCTTATTTCAAGTAATTAATGATTTATTTCAATTTTTGCTTAAATGTGTTTCATTACCAAAAAAAATGTTGTTTTTAGATCTGCTATGTTAATTGATTTTTGGCTTTCATTTTTGTTTAAATGTGTTTTTAAATTACCAAATATAATGTTCTTAGCAAAAAAAGACTATATGATATTAAATTTTATCAAATTTTGAAATGTGGAAAATTTTGACCGAATTTTTAGGGTACCCCATTCTGCCGCCCCCCCTACCCTACAAGCTGGATGATAATTACAAATCGTGAAAAGGTTTTACTTTTTTTTAATGAAAATTCTTTGAATAATGTTCTGAGAATCGATATTGTAGCTAATGCTCAACAAATTCAAGTGCAAAGACTAAAATTAGCAAATTTGCCATTAAAAATTCATTTTTTTACGAATTTTTTATGAAACGTTTTTCGAGCTATAAATGTCCGAATTTTATTAAATTTTAAATGTATGAAAAATTCGTACATGTTCCAAACATATATAAACTGGATAATAATACCAAAATGTGAAATTTTGTACTTTTTTAGAAATGAAAATTCTTTAAGTAATGTTCTGTGAATCGATATCGTAGCTAACGCTCAGGTCTCATTAACAAAAGTGCAAAGACTGAAGCAAATTTGCCATTAAAAATTCATTTTTGTCACGGATTTTGCCTCCAATTCTTCTTCAAAATGTCAAATGAATATTCAAAACTGCCTGAGTGGTAAAACGACGTCACACGGAGCACAATAAACCAAGAATTACAATAAAGACGATTTACGATTCCAAATCTTTTCGAAAACACATAAAAAACAAAGAGGAATTGAGGACACGTGCAACGAGCAACGACTGAAATTCGTACACCGAAGCTGATCAGTATAGGAATTAATTTCGTTGACAAAAAATTCTCAATAACATTAACGTTAGAAATTTTGTAAATAAATTACAAAAAAAAAAATACAAAAGAACGTATGAAAACCTTTTCAACGAATTTTTATTCCCGCAGCCCACTTGAAGTATCAAATCAATATTAAAAATTCCTTACGCAATAAAAGACACACCTAGCGCAATAAACCAAAAATTAAAATGAAGTACATTTACAATTCTGAATCGTTTAAACACGAAATAAATACAAAGAAGAATCGAGGACACAAGCACCGAACGTAAGACCAAAACTCATACATCGCAGCTGATTGGTAGAAACGAATTTCATTGATGAGAATTTATCAATGACGCAATGCTCATTGGATATTCTCGGTACAAAATACTCAGATGGGAAAGAAAGAAAGAAAATCTCTTCAGCTCGCTGTTACTCGTTCGCAGCATTTTAAGCGTCTAAATCGATGTACAAAATTCAATACAGGGATGAAAAGACCAGCGTGGAAACATAATGAGCCAAAAATGTAACCAGGACAAGAATAAATGTATGTTTGAATAGTTGATGCAGGAAATTACTCGGCGACTCAGCGACGCGAAACTCGAGCGTCGCATGAGCGGTTCGTAACGTCATACGTGTTCCTGTGCGTTCGCATAATACGCGCGCGGGTTACGTATTCCCAACCCAATTCCCGTTCAACAAAAACCTTTCTTTCAATTTCCTCGAGACAGCTGATTCTCATAAAATAATAAAAAAATACGATAAGAAACGTCTACGAGATAAATTTTTATCGTTCCGATGCACGTCGTAAAAATTACGGGAACGTTTATGGCTCACTGCAAATGAACAAATAAATGATAAAAATCCGAAAAAAAAGATAATTTTTTGGAACGCTATATCGACGAAGAAAGTGTTCTTGAGAAACGGCAAAACGGGCGCACGCAAAATTCTATTCTCGTATTAGCCCGACCGTCAAGCAGTTACGAACACTCTCGCGGCAGCGCGCACATTTACTCTCACGAATCAACGACCCTGTCCGTTTCTCTCTCTCTCTCTCCCTTTCGCTCTCGCTATGTTTGCTTCGGCTCTCGGGCTTGTATTTGACCTCTCTCACTCCGACCGTATAAATGAACGGTCAAGGTTCATTCGGGGCCGTTCCACCTTCTTTTTTTCTAACGGCAGAATCCATTTTTATCCGCGTACCGAACCGTACTCCTCGAATATTTACGAAAAAAGTGAGAACTCGAGAAAAATCTAATGAAAACAAAAAAAGACAAAACGAGAATATTCTCGGAAACTTCGAATCTCGGCGCTTCGTTCGGAGAATCTTCATCGGAGTTTTGTTTATTTCGAAGAATGGAGAAAGGAAATTCGTGACGAAATCGACCGTTTGACCTACCGCATATTCGGAGAATAACCTGCGGTCTATTCGTGTTTGTAGGCGCGACGCACGTGACACGTCTATAGAGGCATTGAGAAAGTAAAAGGACAGGTGCACAGATCACCCTAGCGGCAAGCATCTCGACTCCCGAGCGGTAAGACAAGCATCGAGAGCCTCGCTCGAGCTTCTTACATTTCGTTTTTATCCTCTCTCTCTCTCTCCCGGTTCGTTGGGATCGTTCCACGAGGCGTTCAACGTTGAATGGGCGTACGATTCGGAAATACGTACAAAAAAAACAATACAAAATTTATTTATAAATTGTAATTTATTTGAGAAATAATTCGATGACAATGCGAGTTTATTCCGCAAGAATCATCAGCAACCATTTTTTTTATAATGATCGCATCTGTTTAGAATGCGCGCGCACTCGCGCGAGAACGTCTCACGGACCTTGAATGATGAATGCATGCTAATTTGCTTTTCCGCTCGCTACTTTTTTTTCTATTCATCCCGCAAGAGCCGAGAAAACTTACGCAAGCGTTCTTTTTTTATTATTTTTCTTCCTCAACGCTCGAATGGTAGGGAAAAGCGATTTGTATATTTTTTTCTCCTCGCTTTCCCGCGTCGGACGCTCCAATTTTTCAAGCACAGAGCCACGCGGAATGAGAAGATGAATGTTGGATGAGATTCGCGCTAAGAAAGCTCCGTATAATGGACGCAAGCTCGGGGACTCCCCGACATAACCTTCTTTTTCACGAGTCTCGCGAGCCCCGCGTCAGCGTCCCCCTGCGTCGTTCCGTCATCCACCGAAAAGTCAGAATCTTTCCCTCTCCCTTTATTTACCACCTGCGCCTGATATACAGAAAACTGTCGACGACAAAACTTAACGTCCTCCGCGTTCGGAATTGGATCGCCGCGATGGCGCGTCGAGTGACCGTTTAACGAGCTCGATGGCTCCTGCCACTGTGCGCCGTGGCAGCAGACGGCCGACGCTTGGTCACGGCTGCCCCTGCGTGCTCAATGAATGATTTCCGCCGCTGCCGCCAGTCGCGCTGTTGCCACTGTTTCGAACCCCTTTCTCGCTATCTCTATCCGTCTCTCGCGCGCTCATATCGCGATGCATCTCGCTCGTTGAGTTTGACGCGAGTTTACACGAAGTATACACGGTTCGTGTAAACGTTGAGAGAATTTCGAGGCGCCGGAATCACCCCTCGGAGAGAGAAACTGCAAACGGTCGCGAGAGAGAGAGAGAAATTGCCAACGGTCGCGAGAGAGAGAGAGAGAGAGGGAGAGAGAGAGAGAGAGAGAGAGAGAGAGAGAGAGAGAGAGAGAGAGAGAGAAAGTCGAGAGGGAGGAGCAGCGCGCATCTTCTTCTGTATAAACTCGGGGCATAATTTACAACTCGTACATCGCGTGATATTGTGTCCAAGTTGAACGTGCGCTGGCGTGTGTACTCTCTCGTGGTTACACGATGTACATAATTGATCATCAACGGTCCTCGCGTATACGTATCTTGGCAACGCCGCTGCCAATTTTCCTCCGCGTTACTCTCGCTGCATTGTTGTTTCTTTTTTCTCCCGCTGTTTTCTAATGCACGAAGCCTCCTCTTCTAATTCCACGTTTTCTTTCCTCGGTTTATACTTTATTCTCATCTTCCTCAATGTATCCACTGTGAAGGAGAACGCGGCGGTTCCCGCGATCGAGTACGCGATACGAGACAAGTAGGTTGAAGACCAGAAAGGGGGAGAAGCGCGTAGAGGCGTGAGAGAGAAAAAAAATGACCGAGCACGCGAGGCTTCGATAGGTCCGAGGGCTCTGACATGTTTTCATTATTTTTTATGCGCTAGGTGTACGTGCGATGAAAAATATCGCGTAGAAAAAACGTGATCTAAGACGTTCCAATGTTTTTCGATTCAGTGGTCATTAATTTTTATTTTGAGAATTTTAATCAACATGTTTGTCGGTAAACATAAAAAATAATAAAAACATGTCAGAGATCTTTTTATAATTTTTTATGCGCGAGGTGTACGAACGACGAAAAATATCGCGTAGAAAAAACGTCATTCTAAGACGTTCCAACGTTTTTCGATTCACTGGTCATTAATTTTTATTTTGAGGATTTTAATCAACATGTTTGTCGGTAAACATAAAAAATAATAAAAATATGTCAGAGATTTTTTTTATTATTTTTTATGCGCGAGGTGTACGTACGATGAAAAATATCGCGAAGAAAAAATGTGATCCAAGACGTTCCAATTTTTTTCGATTCACTGGTCATTAATTTTTATTTTGAGAATTTTAATCAACATGTTTGTCGGTAAACATAAAAAATAATAAAAATATGTCAGTGATCTTTTTATTATTTTTTATGTGCGAGGTATACGTACGTGGAAAATATCACGTAGAAAAAACGTGATCTAATTGTAAGACGACGTTCCAACGTTTTTCGATTCACTGGTCATTAATGTTTATTTCGAGAATTTTAATCAACATTTTTGTCGGTGAACATAAAAAATAATAAAAAAATGTCAGAGATCTTTTTGTTATTTTTTATGCGCGAGTTGTAAGTACGATGAAAAATATCGCTAAGAAAAAACGTGATTCTAAGACGTTCCAACGTTCTTCTATTCACTGGTCATCAATTTATATTTCGGGAATTGTGATCAACTTGTTTGTGGGTAAACATTTTTCTGTGAAAAAATTGAATTTTTCGAAAAAAAAACGTTGTGCTCCTCTCAACAATGAACAACCCGTGATTCTTGTTGTTTCCGAAAATATTCAACGCCTCCGAGAAAAAGAATGTTTTGTATCTGTCTCTCTCGCACTCACGCGGCGACTTCGTGATGTTTACATCGTTCAGTCGATAAAAATCTAGTGTACATTTTTCTCTGAAAAATGGAATTTTCGAAAGAAAAGTTACAGCATACTCTTCTTCGAACATAGAACAACATTCAACTGTTTTTTTCTAAAATAGCATTTCAGAGAAAAGTTTGAACCCGTTTTAAACGAGAACTCGTTTTTCTTTTTCTCAAAATATTCATTTCGAAATTTCGAAACGAGTTTAAAATCATCTGTCATTTGGAATATTACTTTTATATAGAGACATAAAAATAAAATGTTTATCCCGAAGGAAGGGAAAGAAACGAAGGATCGAGGACGGAAACTCACCAATGACAACAGTATTCGCAGCGACCTCTTTCGCCGCAGCAGCCGCGGCTGCAGCCGGTCCATGCGCAAGAAAATCACTGAGCGACAGCGAGGATGCGATTATCTGTCGTTTCTCCTCGAAATTCAAGTAATCGAGGCTGTTGCTCCTCTGAGGTGGAGCGACAATCGTCACGCTCTTGCCCTGCGGATTTTTGTTCTGCTGCTGCGGCTGGGGCTGCAACTGTTTCTGCTCGTGATTCGCATTGCACTTTTCGTTGTTGGACTCGTCGAGTCCTGTGGTGGGAACGAGGAAGACGCCACCACTCACGCGAATCGACATCGCCGAACGCTTCCTCCCGGCTAACAGATCGATTCTTATAAATCGGCGCTCCAGGATTGGTTATTGTGTTTCGATTCGTCAATTACGATTCGATCGATGACCCCGATTACCCCGCCCGTGGTTGCATCGCTTCTTTTTTTTATTTTCCGTTTCGTCGCGGGAACGTCAATGTCCGCGAGAATCTCGCCTCGACCGCCGTGACATCTTTCGTTCGAGCCTCGAGACAGTTACGAATTTAACCGGCGATTCCGAAGGGATTATAGCAAAATTACGACCCTCGTATAAAAAAAACGGTTTACGAGGGAAATTCACTTGTTGGTCCGCTCTGCATCTCTCGAACGAATATCTCTCGCTTTTTTCTTCGTGTTTCCCGTTCGATGCATTTTTCCTCCCTTTTCCTTTTCTCGCGTCGATTACGATGAGCTAATGATCGTGAAAATTGTCGATGATTCACAGCCGACGAGAAGAGGAAGCTCGGTTATAGGTTATTTACGTGCGTGAGTCAGGAGCTAACGAGAAAAGCTCATCAGGTGTGTAAAGGCACATTATTCTCGTCTCATCGACGGTAGTTTCGAAATAAAAGGAGAAACAAAAAGACATGGGCGTTTGTTTATCCGATGTAACGCCGTAATTTGTTGCACGGAGTTGGCCGATAGCCGGCGAGACGAGGAGCGCCGGACGAAACAAGTGGCGTTTGGGAAGTGACGAGACGGCGAGAACTCGAACGACGTCTGGGATGGAACGTCGAGTGGCGCCCCGGCGTTTACGAACGTTCTCATCCACCAGTAGTTCCCTTTCTACGAGCGCATAGTACACGGGAGAGAGAGAGAGAATCCTTCGAGCGCCTCTACTCACGCTACGGTCCTATATATCGTCGTCACTGAGAACATTAGAAAACACCTGTTCCGAAATAAATACGGAGCAAGGAATACGGGAGGTTAGCGATCTCTTATCCCCTGTATCGGGATTCACCCTTCGCTCGAGGATTCCCGGTACGCCGCGTGTATCGGTGAGTCTTTCGTAATAAGCGTGCTTACTCGCTCGGAGAGAGAAGATGCACGCACACGCGTAAACAGTGACGCGCGTACACGAGCGAGCGGAGGCCGCACACACAGAGATGGGACGAAGAATGCCTGTACGTAGGCGAAACTCTGACACACGGATACACAGAGGCGCGCGTGCATGTACGCGCTCACGAGACTTCACTGTCGAACAACATTCACCGCGAGGAAATAATCTACGAGAGAAACACGAAACGACGCTGCGATCGCTGCACAAAACACGATATTCTCCTTTTTTATTCTCTCTCGTTATTCCCTCTTTTCCTTTTCTCACTTGTGTGTTTTCAATGACGACGCGTGTACCGCTATCGAAGCAAAATAGGGGAGACGAAGAGATCGAAGGAGATGCTACGAGTGTATCGGAGAGTGAAAAAGTTTCCTCTGGACGGAATATCGAAGACGGATATTTGATTTTAAATCGTTTATCGAAACTTGTACAAAGAGAAATTGGTTAATTAACAAAAAAAGGCGGAGCGCGATCGAGGACGAGACGTAACACGCACCGAGCGACGAGCGAGGCTCGCGAGCACTGAGGGGCGGCCATGCGACGCCAGCGCCTCTCGCGCTCTAGCGGCGAACCTCGCGAGCGGAGCGGCGGCGTCGGCGGTGCGCCGACGAAACGTCCACTCGAAACAACCATAAGCTCCGCGTTTACCGCGCGCACGCTGCTGTACCATGCTACATATCCTTCGTATTACCAGCTGCAGGCCCAAACACGCATACGCTTCCCACTCAACTTTTCCTCGCGTGCATTCTTTCGCTCCGCCGTGAGAGAGATCTTCCTGGGACGATTTTACCTGCGCACGACAACAAACAAGCGCCGACTCGTTTTCCGGTTTTTCACTATCTGTGGAATTTTTCTTATCTCGATGCAGGAGACTGTTACGATCGTGACACACGAGGCTGAGTATCTTTTACGAGTGAAAAATACTCGAGTAATATTTCATTTTCCCTCCCTGTCAGTTCGAATGACTGATAAAAGGTTTTGCACGAAATTCCCGTTCACGGGGACTCGCATCGTATTTATCAATTCTTGAGAGACATACCATTTCGGAGAGGAGTGAATCTCCAAATTCCGTGAGCCATTCTCATGCTCGACGCCATTTTAACGATATTCCTGATATCCTCGTGCCACAATTTTGATTTCATTGACGTTTGACACGCGCACGATTTGTCACTCTCGATTCGACGACACGCGTTGAAGCACCGACTCGGTATTCGTATAGTTTGACAACAAATGCACGATCATATCAACGATTGAGAAATATAAATATAAAAAGTAACGAAGCTGCAACGAAAAATAAAAAACAATCTAAACCAAAAAACTTGTGATTTTGAGGTTAGGAACAGCGAACTCTGTCGTATTCTTCACGTTCGAACGATGAGATCGAAGAGATGCCGTAGCTCGATTCTTACCAGAATAGAAACTTTAACGCGTAATAAGAAAAATAGAAAGAGAACTACGTCTCGCTCTGCGCCATGTTTTTTCGAAACTGAAGTTCGTTTAGCGTCGAGCTGAAGGCTTCGCTCATTCCGGCGTCATACGAGAAACTGAAGGCAACGCGAATGAAGTTTACGTTAATATTTTACAGTAGATGAGACGCCGATGACGTTGTTACCACGCGTTATTCTATTTTGCTTAACTAACGACAGGAATACATCGATGCTTCGATGCATCGTTCGCGTGCACGAGTATCTCTGTAGTCTTCATCCATTCTTATCTCTATCTCACTCTCTTTCTCTCACGCTCGTGATCGATCTCTCTCACTCTGAAAAGGTTATTGCAGTATTCACTGGGACGATACGAACGCTCGATCGGTTCTCAAAAGAGCACTTTTATCTCGCTTCGCTCGTACCACTCGTCAGTTTATATCTAATAATAATGAAGGGCTACCATCAGAGATTTCCCTGAAGCGAATAAACGCGAGTTTCACCCAACTCGATCCTCGCTCGTCGAACGGCGAGAAAAATCGTCTCAATGTCATTCTCTCTTTCGCGCTTGTCGAGATTAATAATTAACGTTTCCTTTTCTCCCTCGCTCCCTCGGGGCGTTTATCGCGCGGCGAAAAACATTAGCGACGATTAGTTGACCGAGAAATATTTGTCAGAGAAAATTTTCTGCCACGGGACAAGATGGCGTCTGCGTGGCGGCAAAAACAAACGATAATGAACGAGTGTGCGCACGTGGTAGGAAAATAAAAAGAGGAGCGTGCTAAAAGTTCTGGTAAATATAACGAGGTACTATATTTTTCTATACGTATATTTTTAAAATATCGAGCGTATATAAGGATTTGCCGATCGCTCTTATTTATCAGTTGCCGAGTATTTCATCAGCGATGAAAAATAATTTCTTCTTGCTTGCGATTTCGATCGTTGCAGTGGCGATCGATGGTCAGAAAATTCCTGAATTTGAAAATGGCAAGTATTTTATTTGTGATGAACTTTCAAAATTTGTAAATGTGAATATTTTTATTTTTATCAAAATAGAAATAAGTTAATAAAAATTAGAAAATATATACGCAGACGAAGATCTCAGTGCTTGGCACGAATTCGGGCTGAAACATTTTCATGGACGTTGGAGTGTGATCCAGAGAAAACCAAATGGAGACCTGATTAAATATTCTGACTACGGTTTACCGATTCCGGACGATTTTCAACCGATCAATCAGACGAGCGACGAGTTTCGAGATTCGGAAAATAATGAAAATTTCGAGGACCAAGAGAAACGTCTGGAAAAATCGATTCTCCGAGAGATGATTGATTATTCTCAGAACGAGGGAAAGGACACGCTCGAGTTGATAGGAATCATCGGAATCGTCCAGAGCAACGAAGAAACTTCAGATAAACCATAAATTTGCAATATTCTTCCTAATCTCAAACTTTTGATGTTGTTATCGTTTTTATAATTAATTTAAATAAACGAGGGACTTCGATGATAATTTTTCATTGCATATCTTCTTTATATTGTATAAAATTGCGCTGTACGTGTGTAATTTTTCTCCTCCTAAACATCTGGACCGATTTCGATGAAATTTTTCGAGTGTATTTATGGATTCATGGGGATGGTTTATATCGGGACAGCTATCGGGCAAAATTCGACGCTCGTTTCTGCCTCGAGGTTTTGGAACACACTACCATCTACGATTCGGACGAAGCCCTCAGTTGCCACCTTTAAAGTGGCTCGTTATAACTACTTGTTTACATCCCAATCGTCTACTGTCTATCTTCGGTCTCTGTTAAATATGTTTATTTCTCTCTTCGCCTTTTGTGTACTGCTTTATGTTTGTTATATGCTTTTATACCTTTTATTTTTCCATGTTATGCATAAGGTAATTTTTATTGTATTCTATCCTACTGCACTAGTTACACTAGTCATTACTTGTTTGTACCCACGGGCCCTGAGCCTCAGTATAATAATAAACTATCTATCTATCTATGTATATCTATTGGGATCTGACAAAAGTCAACATGACATCTGGTGGCAAATTTTCTAACTACGGGCGAGGTGCAATATCAATAGAAAACCCGAATTATATTATAATCATTATTGCCCCCTTAACGTCGCCATAAAATAGACTGCGCCCCCATGTCAGATCCCAATAATTGGACCTGACAGGTGACACTGTTGTTGAGATGAAAAAAAAAAAATTTTCAGGCGAAATTTTTTTAAATATTCAACATTTATGATTTGCAATTCAGATTTTGATTTTGTAATTCTGTTTTGAATTTTGAGGAATTTTAAGATTTTCATCGATGAAAAAGACGTAAATATGGTGAGTTTATTGTACGGAATTTTCGCGTTGCCACTTTGCGAACCTTGAGAATTCCCTCACTGAAATAAGTGTATGATTTTAACTAAATATTTTTTTCTCCAATACTAGACGTCAAATCATGCTCATTGTATTCTGAATGTTCTTTGTAACGTATTTGAGTATCTCCTTTTTTTCTATAAATATTATAAGAACCGTTTTTAAGTTTTATTTAATAGTGCCAGTATCCCGTACTATCAAGAGTCGCGGTAGAGACTCGAGGCAAGTACATTTTTTCAAAATATCAAAAATCGCCGAGCTACCGCGACTATCTATACGCGAAGACAAACG
>JAPYYX010003297.1:0-11501 GCA_030522605.1 Cremastinae sp. B BG-2022a | reverse complement strand
CAGTGTAGTACTGGGCTCCCATATCACGGCTAGCCTTTTCTTAGCCTGTTCAGGACCATATGCATGTTAAGGCTAGCCTGAAGTAATTTCTAGCCGGGTCGGTGTTTTCTGCTCGACTCCTGATATCCGCGCGGAGAATCCGAGGGGCGGAACTTATATTCGATTCAATTCTGCCCATACGTAGAACACTCGACAATCAGAGCAGCTTTCTATTATTATACTCTCTTGAAAAGAGTAAGAGAGACAAATAAAAAAGAAGATCGTAGAATAAAATTGAAAAAATGTTGACCGAGAGAACTAAGCGCTCTTATTCTTTCCGATTTTTCTCCCTTCGTATATAGCGCACTCGTTATCGCGAAATGAGAAAAAAGCTTTAAAAAACACTCGAGCGAAAAAGACTGTTCCAGCTCAACGAAAACTGAATTTTCAGCGAGTGCTTTTTTCCTAAAAAAAAAAGATTTGCATCAAAATTAAAAGACCTGCTGTTTTCTCTTTTTTCAGTGTGCAATTGCAACGGGCACGCGAGAAAATGTCGTTTCAACGTGGAGCTGTACAAGCTCTCGGGCCGAGTGAGCGGCGGCGTTTGTCTGCAGTGCAAACACTTCACTGCCGGGAGGCATTGCCACTATTGTCGGGAAGGTTACTACAGAGATCCGGCGAGACTGATCACCCACCGCAAAGCCTGCAAGCGTGAGTATATAGAGCCCGCAAAACCTTTTCCTATATACAGCGGCCTCGGAAATGCGTCGAGGCGTAAGCGTCAAACCGCGAAGACGAGACCGCGAGCGGAAACGATCAAATCACGGAGACTATTTCACGTCTAGTCGAACCGCAAGTTCGGCAGACGTCCAAATTCCATGAAAATTCAAATCCCGACACCCGTGAAAAAAATATCGAAAAAAAAAAACAAAAAAAAAAAAATTCACTATATGGACATTTCGCATCCGTCATAAACTCCGTGCGCATTCCACGAGCTGAATTCTCCGCTATCTGAAAGTTGAATCGGTCGAAATGTATTCGCCAATGTGCAATACACGCCGTGCAAACATGTTCTTATGCATAAAATATATATTTATATCCACGTACGTCGAACGCTCGCGGAGAGAACAATGAGAGAGCGAGAGAGAGGGAAGTAAGAATGAGAAACAAAAAGAGAAGGATCGTCGCCGGTTGACTGGCCGATGCGTTCGCAGATATTGGCCCGAGAGCGAGAGCAAAAGAGTTTTATCGGGCCACGAGTATCGAGAGAAGAGTGCGAATGCGAAAAAGGGGGAGAAAAAGTGAGAGAGTAGAGATCGAAGGCGTCTTTCTCTTTTTCCTCTCTCTCTTTCTCTCTTTCTATATCAGAAGGGCGGAGAATCGCCCTGCGGGCTTTCCGATCATTTTTTCCCTTCTTTTTTCATCCTCGTGGCGCACACGCGATCGTTCCTCTTTCTCGTTCTCACCGAGGTGCTTTTTCGTATCTCCGACACACAATGCGGATGCGAAACGCGAGATACCTCCGAATAGGTCTCGCTCAGTTACCGAGATACCTCTCCGAATAGGTCTCGCACCTCCAAATTGGTAATTTTCTCACGAAAAGTATAATTCGCCACCGCGAATACGATTTTCCCGCATTTTCTCTCTCCTCTCTTTCTCTCTTTGGTTATTCCGACGTTTTATTTTTTCCTGAATGAAGATGAAAAGGAGAGTCTGGTGCGCATGTGTGTACGTTTTATTAGAAACTGGAGCCCGCGGTCTGTTTGCTCGGTACGCGTGACCGTATATAACGAAACGACGATACACGCTTCAGCCGGGAAAAGAGAGCCGACGAGAGAGGGAGACGCGTGTGTGCCTTACGGGAAGATGAGTACGATCTTTCTATCTTCATCTTTTTCTATATATGTATATATTATGTATATACATATGTACATATTGTACATATATGTATACATATGTACACATAGATGTCTCTTTTTTCTTATATATCCTCGTCTTTCTCGTTCTCTGTTTATATTGTATTGTATACATATGTATATGCACATATGTTATATACCTATATATTACATATATACATATACATTGTATATACATGTTTGTATACATAGATTTCTCTTTTTTTTCTTCTATCCTCGTCTCTTTCGTTCTGTGTTTATATTGTATTGTATATAAATATATGTATATGCACATATTGTATATACTTATATATGTAATATATAAGTATATGCTCTATATAAATATAGGTATATATACATATATACATATAGGTGTATATACATATAGTATATACATATACATATAGGTGTCTCTTTTTTCTTCTATCCTAGTCTCTCTCGTTCTCTGTTTATATTGCATTGTATATATGTATATGTATGTATATGCACATATTGTATATATATGTATATATAGATGTCTCTTTTTTTCTTCTATCCTCGTCTCTCTCGTTCTCTGTTTACTTAGAGCCCCTCGCATCGAGGAAGGGGTTTTCCCATTGAGCGGCGTGCAAGCCTGGCCTCGGGCAAGGGTTGCTTCCTCAAACAGAATCGGTCACCGAGACGCTCGCGGCTAATACTCTGTTGCGGCCGGAGAGAGAGAGGCTCGGCCACTGCCAGCCCCGAGGGCTCTCGTTCTCCAATCGATTTTCCCTTCCGTCGCGTACACGCACTATCAAAAACGCCTGTCGCACAAAAAGCCCTAACTCCTCAACACTTTGAGGCTTCGCACTTGTTATGCTGAAAAATGATTACGATTTCGAGTTTGATTTTCTATTGATATGAATATGCAGTCGCTAGGGATTGAATGAGGAGGTGATCGAATTTGATTGTTTATGATAATTTTGCTATTTGTTGGGTTTGACTTTAATCCATTAGTGATCAAGATTATTTTATCTCTGTTTATCTTAATATATATTTTTATAGCTATTTATCTAAATATTTAAAGATTATTATCAGTTAAAATAATAATTATGAATTTCTAAACAATTTTCAATCCGTAGAAACGAATCGCGAAGTTCAATTCATGAATTCACTATGATGACCGATTGATTTTTAATATGTAATAAGTAAATTCAATCAAGAATCATTCTAGTAATCGTGAAACCAGTATTATAACGCCTGACAACGATGATTCTGCTCAGAACTGTTGGATCAATTGGTCCAATTACTTAAACGGTCATAAAATTTGCAGATCTGGATGTGATACTTTAGACGAAAAGTGTTTTAATTTAAGTTCATGATCATTTATTATTTACTGATTCCACAAAATAAGCTTTTAACCATTTCTAATTATTCGACTGGACATAGAAAATTTAAAGTTTAAATCGATTTGTAGAAAGAACATGAAGTTCAGGAAAAATCAAGTAAGTCGACTATTTTATATAGTAATTGAGCTGAATGACCATGATCATCTTTTTCAATAATTCGTGACATCTGATTCGAACCCATGACGTTTAGAGTTTTGGCGATCTTTTGAAAATAATTTATCAATGTCTCTATTCATTTCAGCTCATAATACAAAAATACACACATAAATAAAAATTTTAAGTTCTACAATTTAAATATCATTGAAAATACAAATTGCAATTTAAAAAAAAATATCTAAAACTCAAAACTGATTTAAATTTTCTTAACGAAAACTTAATTTTAATATAAATTCCAGAAAAATCTAAAATCCATTAACGAATTGAATAACAATAAAAAAAATGTTGAAAGAGTGATTAAAACGTGGAGGTCTCCATTAAATTGCAAATTCTCGTCCAAGCAGGAATAATCGTCGGAGGAAGCGAGACGTGAGAAAACCCGTAACTTTTTGTTCGCGGATCGTTAGCGGAAACGTTGACACGCGAATGGACTTCGAAGAGCGTCTCTCCACTTGGCAACCCATCGGCGATTAACCCCTAAACGCTTTCTTCTCGTTTTCTATTCATCGCTTATGTACTTCGTAGAGAAAGAGAGTATTGAGAAAAGAATTGAAAGAGCTGATTCAATTCCGTTGGGAGGGCGACAAGTGACGTCTCTCGATCCCATTGTCACCGCGAGCAACTGTAATATTCCCTCTCATTTCCATTCTCTCGTTTTTAATTTCATTCCCGTGCATGAGCGATCGACGAGAAACAACTATTGCACCTGTCCTGCTCTTTGCTTTTCTCTAGCTGCGTTTCTGTTTTTTTTTTTTTTTCATTTTTTTCATTTTTTTTGTTTCTTCATCTTTCACGGCCCTCGAATGTATCGAGGAGTCTCGGGAGCTCACGTACCTCGTCGAGCCTTTCTTCCCACGAGTCTCCTCCCTCTTCGGCCGCATCGTCGTCAGCGCCGATATTCGAAAGGCCTCCGAGAGGAGGGAAAATTTTCTTTCTCCCGCCCTCTCTCTCTCTCTTTCTCGCGTCCTCAAAGTTGTCACTCTCAAACTCGTTTCACCCTCGCTCACGTTTTTCTCTCCAGCGCGATTCGCCCATTCGCGACTCTAGCCCAAAGGTGCTTGAACCCGATATATTCCGGTACAAAGCTTTCTCGACTTGCTCTCTCTCTCTCACTCTCTCGTTCCGTCGTTCTCCTTTTCCTCCTTACTTCGCACACGTTAGCATATTCATTTACTCGCCACTTAGCCGCTCAGGTTTTCTCCCTCTTCTTCTTATTCCAAGATCAGCAATATTAATTTTCTCGTTCCATCCCTTTGACTCTCAATGGTCTCTAGAGCTGCCTCGTTTCTTCGATTCGCTTGCAAACTCATTTTTGTTACGTGAAAAAAATATAAAAGAAATTAATGAATTTTTAATAATTCGAATAAATAAAAACAATTATTGTAAAAATGTTTAATTATAGTTAATAATAACTATAATAATAAATATTAATAATAAACAATGAATAATTAAAAAATAACAACAATAATATAATAATATAATATTATAATAATATAATAAAATAATAACAATAATAAAAAATAATAACAATAAACAATAAATAATTACAAAATATTTCTTATTAAAAATATTATTTATAACTAATTCATTATTAATAATATAGAATAAATATCACTATAAATATAATTTATGATACAAAATTGAGTTGAGAATTGAAAAAAAAAAAAAAAAATTTCGTTGCAAAAGTCATCGATAAGTCACTCTCGTTCCTATACGTGCATAAATAGTTTTGAGAAAAAAAGTTGACTCCAGTCTTTTGTTTCGTGCGGGACGCTTAGACGGAGATGAAGAGAGGGAACCGTGCGCGGTGTCTCGTTACAACATGGACAAGGATATCGGAGAAACGTTTTACCTGCTGCACCTTCTTCGCTTCTCTCGAGAGCGTTTACCCCTCGAGCCCCCGCGGACACGCTCCTCCGCGACTTTTAATTTATTCCGCGCGATCTCCCGACGCCGAGAGACGACTCGCGTGTTGCTCTAGCCCTGGAGACTCCGGCGCTCTTCGACGTGTACCGCACCTGCATTTATCTATACAGGCTATCGTGCAGCCTTAATTGACCGAAATAAAAATCATCATTCGCATTCCACCGAGACACGTCTCCCCCAAACAAGAACATCGCCTGATTTTATTTTATTCCAAATTCGTCGGAATTTAAAATTTACATAATGAATGTTTGTACTTTTTTTTATTTATTTTTGAGACTTTTAAAATTCGTTGTGAACAGAAATCTCTCCTGATTTTATTTTATTTTATTCGAAATTTGTTTTTTAATGTTGTGATAAAATTTTTAATATCACATATTTTCTCTAGACTGGTTCGAATGTACGAAGAATTCTTAACGTTTTCCAATTTTCACAACAAATGTATAAAGAATTCTTAAATTGAAAATCTCCAAACAGAATTTTTTTTTTTGCAAAGACAATTTCTCCACAGGATCTTCTCAGGAAATTTGCTGAAGGTATTTTTCCCGAACGTTTCGAGATAAATGATTTTCCTCAGAAAATTATTTCCACGAAAAAGGATTTTCCTTTAGAATTTCTTGAACAGCCAATTAAAATCCGGTAAGAAGCTTACGAGAGACGGTAAATCGTTTTCTTTTTCCTCTGCGAGGAGGAGAGCTTTTTGAGTATTCCGCATATTTTACCTCCCGACCGAGATATCAAGAATCAGAAGAGATTGCGAGTTCGCGCCCGATCGAGCGAAAGCACTGGGTGACATCGATCCGAGAAAAAGTACTACGGCGGAGCTCGCACAGGGTTATAAATATTTTAGTATCATGCTTGAGATTTGCAACGACTATAGACACGATATCGAAACGGTAACAAATGTCCGCGAGTCGACAGGAAAAAAAAACCAGAGTCGAGCAATAAATGCCTGACCGAGCGGATGAACGCAAAAAGTACGATAAAAAAAAAGTCGCGCTTAAAATAAAGCGAATAAATAAAATGAGCGGTATAACGAATGAAAAAAATCCATTAAAAATCTGATGAAAAAAAGAATATACGCTTGATATAGAGTGAATAAATTAAACGAACAAGAAGCAAACGGATGAAAAAATCCATTAAAAAAATGTGAATAAAATATGCGGATAAAATATAAGAGGAGAATAAAAATGCTTAGGATCGGAGAATAAGAGAGATCGAAGTTTCTTGGCACACGACGACACGAAGGAGAGGAAAACGAATGTATACGCGGGATGTATATTTCTTGGCGAGCCTTCACGTATTTCTCGAGCAAGTGCGGCTTCGATACGCGTCGGTATTGCCCGGCTTTTCTCTCCGCGGCACGTAACATTTTTCTCGCGAGATCGTTGCCATATATATAAATATATACGCTATATGGTGATGTGTACAAGCGCGATGTGATGGAGAAAACACGCGTAAATATACGCGAGGCTACGCGGAGGAAAGTATCTCGCAACGGCGTAATTGCGCGAATAATTTAAGGGCGCGGCAACACTCGCGAACTCGGATCTTCTCTCCGACTTGCCTCTTCATATCCTTCAGAAAACACGTCTCGGATGTATTTCGCATTTACATAGACCTCGGGAGCGATTAAATAGTTAAAAATATATTATTTCAATATTATTTATGTGTTGGGGACAATCGAAAAAAAATTAGCTGGACTCGAGAGTTGATATTTTGTTGAAGGGCGAACAGCGCGCATTGATGAATGACCTTCTAAATTCGGAGCTTGTGTAATACCAAAAAATCAGCTGAATTAATTAATATTAATTAATTATATAATTATATATTATATCAAACATATATTATATGTTATATGAATTATATAATGATATATTATATTAATATTATAATTATATGATATATCAAATATATATTTTATGTTATATGAATTATATAATGATATATTATATTAGTATTATGATTATATGATATATCAAATATATATTTTATGTTATATGAATTATATAATGATATATCATATTAATATTATATTTATATAATATATCAAATATATATTATAGGTTATATGAATTATATATGATATATTACACTAATATTATAATTATATATTATATCAAATGTATATTATAATTATATATGAATACGGTGTAAACGTTCGCAAATTCAGACGTTGTCTCGGATTTGCCTCCTCAGATACAGAAAACACGTCTGGGATGTATTTCCTATCCACACCGAGCTACAGAGCGATTAAATGGTCGAGAATGTATATTTTTTTCAATATTATTTATCGATATTTGTATAAGAACGCGTTTCTACGAAATTAGTCGTATCCGTCGTTCTGAAGAATCGTTTCGATCGAATTTTGACTCTCGTTTACCTGTCCCGCTCGGGGTTTTATCCCGAACAGTCGGAGACCGGAATCTTGGCACGTGAGGATGAATGAGCGAGTGTGAATGGGGGAAACGAGTCTCGTGTGCATGGGGGGTGAACGACGAAGCGCGAACGAGCCAAGAAAACGTCGTCGCTCTCACCGGCAACGCATTTTATTCGGCGCATCTCTCAACCTAATCCACACACGTACATATAAGTATATATGTATATATACATATATAAAGACACGTACATATATGAATAGATATATAAAGTCTCGTACGTATCATTTTATTCGATTTTTCGTCCTCTCGCAGTCTGCGCGTCTGCGAACTGGAAACCCGAGACTAGCCGGACACTGCTCGCTCCTTCTCGTTCTCCTTTCCTCCAAACTTCACTTCCCAGACAACATATCGCCATTTTTGTTCCTCCTTTTTTTTCATGTTCAAGAGGAAGCTAAGAGTGTGCACGACGAGCCAGCTGATCGATAGCGATCTCTCTCGCGTTCGTTTTAGATGCGTTTGAAGCGGCTCGAGTGCCCGAGAGAAGAGCGATGTTTGAACAAGTACACGCGAGGCCGTGTCTCCACCGGTCTCGCTCAACACGAAACGCACGTATATATGTGTACTACGTATTCCGGCCTCGGAGTGTACGCGTGCGTGCGTCCTTAATGACGATCGTCTCGAGAGTTAATGAGACAGTCTCGCTCCGAGAAGGAGTGACGAATATAATATATACGATCCTTCCTTCATATCGAGACTACGAGTGCCTGTGTACTTGCACGTCCTCAAAACTCACACACGATCGGCAAATACGTGTGATTACCAATTTGAAAAATTATTCCCTTCGGATACCACGCATTTTCTTCCTTAAAACTCCATCATCCTGACTAAATGTACACATTAATCGAGCGAACGGATTATTTTCTTGCTTTTTTATTTCTTATTAATTTCTTATTCATTTTGAATATGTTGCTACAATGTAGACGTCAATGTAGTGTCCTGTGTAGATATTAATATAATTACGATCTTCCTTTTATTATTTTTTTATTATTTGTTATAAGTGTTGATTAAAAATTTTCGACTTAATTTTTGATATTGAGGTAGTTGAGATTTTTTCTTAGGGTGACCCTAAATGGGACTAATTAATCAAACTGATAAAAAATGTAATGTAGATTTTTTAGAGTCTACATCATTTTATCAACGTTTTACAAACGATATTTCATATGTCGATTGAATATACAATTTTATATTTTGTTGGACGTTTTTTGGCAAATTATGAATCAAATAGTGCATATTCGAACTTACCCTCCTTGGAATCCACGTCTCGAATGATCTTAGTTGTTTTGGTGTAGTCCAATGGTTCAAATACTGTGGTTGCATATCTCAGATACGTATTACAAAAGATGCGTGGAAACCAACTCGTTCGGGAATCATTATCAGCAAGAATCGATGTGATCCGGAAGTGCACATTTTTCACCTCCACAAAATTCACTTTTCACAACACTCGCTGTTTGCATTTTAATCACTTGAGTTTTTAAAATTTTATAAAATCAATGGATTCTACATAATTTTCCAGCTTTCAATAATTTTGTCGATTTCTATTAACTAATCACTTTTTTAATATTTCAAATCACACAAAAAATAACGAAGCACTTTTCTGCAAAAATATGACGAATTATGATTACAATTTTTCCGCGGTAACAAATTATGAGATAGTCAAAAAACATTTTTCATCAATTTTATCATCTTATTAGATCTTGAAAAAATTTTCTTCATTCAATTCGAGAGTGAAAAATAAACGACTCATTCAAGAATATTTCTGAATATTTTGTCATGTTTATCTAATATTGAAATTCTTGCTAATTTAATTTTGGACATGAAAGAATAGATGAGCGTCATCCGCGTGGAAAAAAAGGTTTGTATTCTCGTGTCCAATAATTTGAGGATCGAGAAGCGTGAATTGGGGGAGGGCGTCGGGTGTTTCGAGAATTTTTCGTAGAGCACCGCCCGCGGCTCGAGTCCTCCCGGCCACCGTGAAAATAGTGGACGCGCGAGCCGAGATTTATACGGAGCTAGGTATACGCTGGGTGTGCGCATATAGACAGCAGCTTTGCCGAAGAGTGTCGGGTTTCAATTAAATATGATCGATGAAGAGTCCGAACGCGCGCTCGAGCGTTTCTCCGCTATCCCGTGCCCGTCGAGATCCCTGGAGAGCGAAATATCGAAAGAAACGACACCCCCAGGAGTGAAACGAACCAGACTAATATTCGCGAGTACATATCCTCACTCTCGAACATTTTTCCTATGAAGATCGAATATAAATATAATCAAATATTAAATTTACAAAATTTAAGCCACATGCGATATTAGGTTGGAATTAGAATCAAAAAGTCCATTTGATATTGCACAAAGTTTGAAATTTCTGATTGCATTTGTTGCATTTTTCGATTTACAATACAATACATCATTTGTAGATCATAAGCACTTCAAGTGTTACAAAATTTTTTATACGTAATACGTAAAAACGATGCTTAAATTCTAGCAACGCAAGACCGTTGGTTTTTTACAAAATTTTCGTTTTCTTCGGAACAACTTGCTACATTTTTTTACGGCCAGAGAAAAATAATTTTTCGTGCGATGATACCAGATGATTTCAAAGACGAAAGCAATAGTTGCGAGTGTCAAACCACCAAACAATACAATCAACATTTGCCTAATAAGATGGTTGCCTGATTCTTTTTTTTCTTCCGCTTTCTGTTGGACTTCTGGAATAGTTCCAACTTGAGTAGAACAAAAATTAAAATCGAGGAAACCAGCGCTCAGCATTCGACCTATAAGCTTGTTAATGACTCGTCGATAATGTGCTTCTGTTATACGGAGAGCGAGCGGAAAAGTAGTGAAGCAAGGTCTAAAAATTTTGACATCGATTCCATTTTCATCCGCGATTTTTTTTACTAATTGTTCTGATCTTATGTCAGCCATGCAAAACACTCGACCGTCAAAGTCAACAATCGCTCTTACACAATCAACCAGGCTTTCAATCGGATACGACATTTTCTCTGGATCAATGGTGAAAAATTTTTCAGTAAGTTCAGGATATGCTGCTATGTATAAGAAATCCTTGACGGATAATTTTGGTGTTAATCCATACTGAAAGATATCATCAAGCGTGTTCAAAGGTACTTCAACCCGAGTTTCCAAAGTTATGTTGGTCATAACAGAGTAAATGTTGCCAGAAAAAAATGCAGAAATAGTCACCAGTGATATGAACACTACACGTTCTATGCTTGCAGATGGCATTCCTGGTACAGAAATCCCAAAAAGGATGCGAAAAATGCCAAATGTATTCCAGGCGGGGCCGTTTAACTTAAGTAGACGTGCTGTTATCCAATATACTAAAACAATTGATATCGATAGCAAGTAGGCAGAAAAGGCCCCCGTATTTATGGAAATCAGAGTTCGCTCTAGTTTCGGTACGATCATACAATACGACAAAACATACAGCGATGGTGTACCAAGTTTTTCATGCAGGTATGGTTGTGCATCTATGACACCTGGTTCTAAATGTGATATTGCCCTCGGGTTATAATTCCGCAATGAACTTGAAAGTGAATCCGCTTCCAACAATTTTCTGCATTCTGTGCGAAACACTTTCTCTATGAACGATAGCAACGGCATTTCTGTGCCCGATTCATCAAGATCATCTGGAAAGTGACCAACCCTCAGCGGATGATCGCGGTAGTTGGTGATCTTTTCAGGAAACAAATCATGAGTGTTCTGTGGCCATTCCATCCTGGTGTATT
>JAPYYX010003296.1:0-26802 GCA_030522605.1 Cremastinae sp. B BG-2022a | reverse complement strand
AAATTTGGCAAAGGACTTTTTAGAGCCTTTATCTACGTTTATGCAAAGTTTCATCAAAATCTCTCTTTTTTGATGTAAGGGTACAACATCCTTAAATATCACAATAAGAAATTTCAACTTTGTAACAAAAAAATAAAGATAAAATTTTAACAATTCACTATAGAAAAGTCTCTTTTGTCACGGATTGTATTTTCAATTCATCCTTAACAACATGAGCAAAATACTTTTTTATTTCGATTAAAATGACGTAATTTCAATTATTTTACGTCGTATTGAACATTGTCGAATAACATAAAATAAAAAATTGCTTTTTAAATTCCAAGTAGAAATTTCCATCTCGGGATAATTTTGCCTGACGATTATTTACGTGTTCACGGAATTGGAAATATTCCCTTGTTTCTTCTTCGACTCTGGAACAAAGCGATCCTCTGGGCTCTCCGAAAAACGGAGCTGCGACTTCTTGCAAAGGCGAAGTATACAGAAGTACAGTGTCGCTTCGTTATATTCCTCCGAACTATTATTCTCCCGGGAGCGAGAGGTTTCCGCGACTTGGTGCCTTCTTCCCCGGTGTCGGGCGCCGCGCGGGCGCGGACCGTGGACCCCGAGGATAAAGTTTTCAGTTCGTGTCTCTCTCGGAGCTTTTTTCCACCCCTCGGAATGTCGTCTTACCCGTCGTATTATTCGCTTCACGCCCTTTTCTATATTTTTTTAAATCCCATTTTTTTTTCTTCTGTGTGCCTTCCTTTTTAAACTTTCTTTCATTTTTCTCTTCTCTCTTTTCCGAGCCTCCGTGACCTCCTTCAATCGAACTGCGCCGATAAGCATCGAGCCTGCAAAATTCTATACAGCGGGTCGCCCGCTTTCAAACGGCCAAAACTCGGCTCACACATGCTCCTTCTTTTACTCCATTCCAAACTATAACAATGTTCGGGAAATTACATACATATAACTCGAAACGGACCTTCGCCTTGTCTTGGAAAAAGCAATCTTCGAGCTTCTTCCGTATCATTCTTCCTTCCTCTTCGCTTTTATTACGTTATAAGCATTATTGTTCCTTTCCCTTATCGCTGCGGAGTTTATCTTCGTATTCTTACAGAATAAAGTACGACCTATCGGAACAAAAATAATTCGATTTCGCGAGAGTTTTATTTTTGTCAAATTTTTCAAGAAAGTCGTCTCGTACCTCGCGCTTCATAACTATATTTTGTAGAAATAAATATTTGCGTTACATAAATAAATCATAAAATTGCATTTTATTAATAAATAAATGTACGCTTGTGCCAATAAATTTACAGACCAATTGTAATTATCACAATAATAAAAATATTGAATATCTATAATTTTTAAGGTTGAAATATTCAATAGCATTTAAAATAAAAAATTGAGTCAACCGAAAAATGAGCTGAGTAAGGATTCGAGCAATTTTTCAACACCCGTTATATGCTTATGAGAGAATATTTCTCTCGTGCGTATTGGCATGTAGAAGAAGAAAAAAAAATTTGATTTGTACTGTGATTTTTATTGACGGCGATTCCTGCGTTTTTACCTCTGTGCTCATAAGTCATAAAAAGAGATCGAATACTCAGGTTTTTCGTTTAGTTTTGTTCCATCTACATAAGGATATAACAATTCCTCAGATAAGACGTATTGGACGTATTTTCTTTTATTTCATCTATATCGATGATTTTTCAAATTAGGGTTTATTTTGTTATTATACTATAGGCTGAGAATTTTAGATATTTCTTAGGTGATAGGATATTTTTTTACTTACATTCAAAAATAAACCATTACCCTGGTTTTTGTCTAATCTGGAATTTACAGTATTCGTAGAAGTCAATTTATTGATATCAATTTGTGATTGTAAGGCAAATTTAACCGGATGTAATGCAAATACCATTTGATTGATACTTTTTAAATGATGCAATACGCTATTAAAAATGTAACTTGAATCTCTTGCATTTGTAATAAAGCTTCCATTAGGAAACTAATTTTACTCCGTTAGCTCTCTTGTTCCATTAGCTTTGACACTTGCTAAATTTGTCTTAATGAAACAGGACGAATTTAACAAGCATCGCAGTAAATATTTCTATCAAATAAAAAGACAATTTTAACGAGTTTCAAAGTTGACAGGGAGTAAAATAGCTTGGAAATGAAAGATTTATTAAAAATACAAAATATCCGAGCAAAATATTCATAATTTTAAATATTTTTTAAAGAATATATCTATCTTGAAAGACAATCTGAATGAACCAATCAGAATAACAGGAAAAAATTTGAATATTTTTTATCTCTTGATTAATCGATTAGTGAAAACATCGTTACCCGGTTGTTTATCAAGTCAGAAAATTTCCTGCTAAGCAAAAGAATTCACAGAAATGGCTCGAGCCGCGGCGATGTTTAAGTTTCCTGCGGAAGGAAGCTAATTTAAATATACTTCATTAAATCATATTATAATTTATTAAAAGAAATTTATTTATACACAGAAAAAAAAGATTAGTTGATCCAACAAAATATTAACTGGTCCAACAAAGTGCTAGTTGATTCAACTAATATTTTGTTGGATCAATTAATCTCTTTTTTCAGTGTACGTATTAAAAATGTGTTTGCAGATTTTTTTATTAAAAAAATCAAAACAAAAACTACCAGTATGGAAATCACGCTATTTTTTATTAATTCTTTTTAAAAGTTAAAAAATTTTTTGAGTGACGAAAAACTTTTTCATATAGCTCCTCGCAAATAGAACAACGGATTGATATCTCGAATGGATTTGAGAATTCAATGCAATTGATTTATTCCGTCCTTAAGTGAGTAATAAATATATAACGTATTGAAATTCACATATATAGGAACGGAATTAGATTCCAACTTTAATTTCGACTAATCAGATAACTTTTAGCGATGTTGCATTTCCAAGTACCTCTTAAAATAAAATATATTTCCCCATTACGTATGCAATTCACGAATCGATAAATCTCAAAACTACTCGAATATCTAAACGAATATTTGAATGAATTTAGGTATTCAACCGAAAATATATTTATATCTACGAAATGGAGATCATACAATTATATTCACTATTATTTTCGTCTTGTTATACATAAATGAAATTTGCAGATGATTTTATAAAAAACAAAAATTATGAACAAGACATTATCCAACGAGATTTAAATGAAAATATAAATAAGTACTCTCACCATTTCCACTTAAACATTACCCCTCTTGATTTCAAGAGAGATAAAAATTTTTGGGTCTTTTTATTTCCGTATAAATTAAAAAAAAAGGTTTTTCAAAAATAAAAATGAGTCGTTTCTACGCAACGACGATCGAGCTTAAAGTATTCCGCACGAATGAAAGCGAGTTGCCTAAGCTGTCTATTCGATTTAAAACAGTATCCAGCTCAAGAAATCTTTTGATGAAGATACTTCACTGCTTACTATTCACTGCAGCGTTTCTCGGGTCCAAGAAATATCATCGAATAATGTCAAGATGTATATTTGTATATTTCGCTCTAGATAAACGTACTCGCATTATTACTATTATTTTTATTACCGGTATACATATACATACGATATTTACTTCGGGGGACGGCAATTACCCGGCGCAAAGCATTTGCACCATTTTCATGGAAGGAAGAGAGAACGAGAGTGGGAGGGATGAAAAGTGCGAAGGAGAGTTGAGAGATCGCTCGCATTATATTCCCTTTCACTTGCTTATAAACTTTTATCTTCGTCACTCCGTATATAGTCACGAATTTCCGCGTCTTCTCGTATAAAATATATTCCGCTGGAACTCAACAGGTCTGAAACTCCTCTCGGCATCCAGCGTTTATCTTTAAAAAATATAGATCTACTGTTAATTAGAATCGTTCCTCGGAAGAACGAAATTTTAGCAACACTCGAGAGGATTCGTACAGGCTTCGATGCATTAAAAAAGTATCGAAATATAAAGAAAAAAGTTTTGACGCCAGTAAATGTGAAAACGATTATAACAAAATCAAAAAAAAAATCTTGAAGTGCTTCAGGATAAATTTTGTAATGAATTTAAAAGAATTAAAAAATGAAACAATTATAAAAAATGTATACAATACAGATTTTTAAAAAACATTCAACACTTGAAAAAAGAAATAAAAAAGGGAAGATTTTTAAAAGCAGGAAATCTCGTCCAAAAAAATAAACAAAAATAAAAAAAATAAAAAAAAAATAAAAATAACGAAAAATGTTATCCAATACAGATTTTTAATGAACATTGCAATCTTGTAAAAATAATAAAAAAGAAAATATTTTAGAAAGCAGAAAAACTCGTCCAGAGAAATAAACTAGAATGAAAAAAAAATTGAAAAAAGTAATAAAAAATTTTTAAAAACGTCAAAAACGATATGGACTCCCGTTGTATAATATTACAAACAAAAAGGAAAATGAAAGGTTTCGAAGTGCGATCAAGTTTGTTCAGACATCAAGGGACCCACAGACATTTGAGCTTCGGTCTATGAGCGTGAACGCGTGGAGGCAAAGTGCACGCCGAGGTTTATAACATCTACGAGATACACGCTATGGGAGTGCGCGAGTAATTGGACCGCGGGGAGCACTCGCGATAATTTAGCATATGTTTCCTCGCGCAGGAGCCCTCAGGCGATGAAGCAATATTCGCCTCGGGAGCAAGTACTCCGATGTTATTCATATACACGCGTGTAATTGTTATGTATACGAGCCTGTAAAACGAAACATTGTGTAATATTCGAGTCACTACTGGAATTATTTTATTTCCCAGATTCGCACTTAACAATCGTTTTCGGCCAATTTTTTTTAGGGTGGGGTAAAAGTATGTAAATAAAATATTAATTTGTCATCCAAATATTTTGTAATACACAAATGATATAAAAAAATATTTTTACATTTTTTGTAGATTTACACTTATATAAAAAAACAATAAAAATTAATAATTTCACGACTCCCTTATCAATCACTGATATCAACCGAAAAGTCTCTCAAGCTGTTCGTTTGAACAAAAAAGATTTTTTTCTTACGTTTATACAACGTCTTGTTATATTTTCTGTCAGAGTAATTCTCTTCAGAATTTAAATTAAAAAATAAAATTTAATTATTATCAACTCAGATCTTCTTCTCTTTCTTTTTTCTTTTCCTTCAGAGGAAAAATATCCTGCAAAAACATATTTACTGAAAAAGCTCACTATTCCGTTCCGAATCGTAAATAAATCAGCGAACAAAGAAAAATCATCCATTTGCGGAATTGGCGGCAAAAAATCAATTCACGATTCACTTTGTCATTTCTTACACTCTCAGTGATTTTTTTTTCGAACGGAGTAACGACGGTGACGTACGTCTGGGAGCGTAAATTTCGTAGGCGCGGTATCGCTATCCCGACGCCAGCCAGCAACCCCGGAGTCATTAATTTTTTAGGAGGACACCACTCCGTCGCGTCTTCTCCGGCGAGCAAACCGTTATAGGATAGTAAACTTGTAGTAATAGCCAAGAATCAGTGGAAGTGATAGCAGCCACGTCGGAGAAGTATGGCGTCTTCTGTGGAAGAGAGAAAAAGCGTTATAAAAGCGTCGAGACACGAACCATTTTCTCTCGCTCACTTTTTCTCTCATTTTTCCTCGCTCTGTTTTTTTCCATATTACCCGCTTTTTATTTTTCTCTATTCCATATAACGTCGGCCTCCGTGCTCCCTTTCCGCGATTATAATTTTCAGTCTCATCGTTATTATCTCCGTAAAAGAGAAAAATGAAAAATCGTTGGCAAAAAATGCGTGAAATTTTTTATCCGTATCATAAAATCCCTTTCTCGCTTCACACACTTCTCGTCACGTTCTCGAACGTGTCTCCTGTCTCGTCGGGGGATTTCCAGGATCAACATATACTTCTAAAAAAAAATACATATATGACAGAAATATGATCTGTACCTTTTCCTTGCACACACGTACCAAATGAACCAGCAAAGTTGCTGAGTCTCGAAATTTCTCATTTTCTCCCTTCCCAAGCTTAGCACGGGATTCAAGCATCATATTTGTGATGCCGGCAAGTTGTGCTTTATCCTAGATGAGCGTATATAAGGTGTCCCAGAACTCGACGTCGAAACAAGCAAAATTGGATTTTCGACAAAATTTCATATTTAAAAGTCTCGAGGCAATTTTCGACGTATGGCGCTCCAAGAAGAGTTTTGCAGAACGTCAGGGATAAGAAAATCAACCTCTGATTAAAAAAAGCTCTACGAGCAAAATAAACAACGAACTGACTGGTTGAACTTTATTCGTCAAGCGTTCAGGATTTTCTCGGATGTAATGATAAAATGTTTATCATTGATAATAAGATAAGTTATTATTATTTAGGTATTTATTTTGAAGTATTTTTGAATTTTGTGCGAAATTTTCTGAACTTTTGACTTTTACTTCTGAAACGTCCCGTAGACATTCATAATAAAACATGACTCTCTTTAGGGCGGGTGAAGTGAAGAGAGCGATGCATAGTCCCGTTTTCGCGAACGGAGGAGCATTCGGAGCCTTTACGAGCGACTGGACGACTCGGCGCCCTCCTCGGCCCGCCGGTCTGCGTTTGTTAGCAACGTGTGCTTTTCCGAGGGCTGCGCTAAACCACTTAACCAAACTAATCAGGGTTTACGGCTCGAACATTTCGCGTATAGCCAAGAGGCACGTCGCCACCTCGAGGTCTCGTTCAAACGATCTCGAGGTTTCGAACGAGAGGGCAAAAATAACTGAAGAGCAGTAACGTAAAAAGAGAGCCAAGAGTAAAGACAAACAAGAGTAAAAATTGAAAGAGCGAAAGGTGAAATGCTGAGGGGAAAAAGCGTAATAACGATAAATGAGAGGAACGAACGAGAGTCTTGGAGGAATAAGGAGCATAAAGAAAATTGATCTCATTACACGTCGCTAATTACTTCAATTAGTAATTAATATGCTAAGAAACTGTATGCAATTGTACTGAGAACCTGCGTGCAAATATAAAAATTCTAGGGCATTGTTTCCATTATTTTTCTTCATTTAATATCTTCGATGCGTGCTGGCGAAATAACTTGCAGGAGCTAATGCGAACATTATATCAAATACGTTTAATAGGTGGGGGTAAATAAGGTGGGGGGGCAAAATGGGGTACTCCGAAAATTTGGTGAAAATTTACAATATTTCAAATTTTTATAAAATCTAATATCAAATAGTCTTCCATTTGCTAAGAACATTGTATATGGTGATTTAAAAACACATTTAAACAAAAATTCATTTTCTTTGGTAATGAAACACATTTAAACAAAAATTAAAATAAATCATCAATTAATTACTTAAAATAAGACGTCAAAGCTAATAATAACTTAACAAAGTATGAAAAAAAAAATTCGTACTTTTTGGAGATATGCTCCATTTTGACCGCTAAAAAAATTTTTTTTTCTCATCCAAATTTTATTTCAGCTAAAAATTTTATTTTTTTCCTTCAATTTTGATTAAAAAACAAAAGATTTAGTATATTAAAACACTTGGAATCGGAAAGTTTTCTTAATACCCCATTCTTCCCCCGACCCTATATATATTTAAATATTCATGCATGTATAAGAAACTGCGTACGTGCACAAAAAATAAAGAAAGATAAAATTGAGGATGTATACTAGAGATAACTCGAAATGGTGGTAAAAATCTTAAAATTTAAACCGTTAGTGATATTAAAACGCTAAAGCTTCTTTGAAAATTTCAACCCAATTCACTAAATCGTTTAAAAATTATGATAAATTGAATGTTCTACCTATTCTTATGGAGATTTACCGAAAACGAAATCATAATAAATTATAAATATCGAAAAAACGGTAGTAGTTGTAATTTTTTTCTCAAGATGTTTAAATATTAAAGAATCTTTCTGCTAAATTTCATTAAAACTTGTACTAAACAGTTTTTAAGAAATTATTCACTTATGCTATAACAAAACGAATTTCTCTCTCTAACAGTACGTAAAAAAATGAGGTTTTGTTAATAATATTTTTCTACTGTCAACACACGAAAAATGTTGAATGAAGTTGTTGATGAAATATTAGACACCCATTGAATATCATTCTAAATATTACAATAAAAAATTTCAACATTCAGACACAAAAACAGACTAAAATTTTAACAATTCAGTATGGAAAAGTCACTTTTGTCAGAGATATATTGTACCTTCAGTTTATCCTTAAAGATCATTGATCATGTCTTTAAAATTGAACGATATGAATGAATCACAATAAATATTTCAAATAAATGAATTGAAAGAGTTAACAGGACATTATGAATCAAATAAATACAATAAAAAAATTACCGAACGAATTTAGATTCAAGAGGTATTTTCCTGGTTGTGTTATATATTTGAAGGATGAAAAGCACAAAAGTAAAATGAGCGCATCGATTTTCACGTGCTATTTTATCGATGGCGAGAATTCGTTCATCGGTTATACAATACGAAAAACGTTGAATAACGAGGAAGCAGCGATACCCGTTCCGGTTTATCGGCTCGGCAAGGTGTGAATTGAGAGAGGTATACGCGCGGCATCAATTTCTCCCGACAATGTACTTCGATACTATATGCATGAAGTACGTGAGCTTATAAATTTATGAAGGGCTATGTGTCCCAGCAAGAGACGGTTGTTCCTGATACATTTCGTCGCACCTGGGCGCCGCTCTGCTAAAGCTCGTGTCGCAGCAGCAGTCGCTCGCATTCAACGACCAGGACTATCAGTTTCGCCGTTTTACGAAGACAGGAATCATCGATGCGAGTAACGCGTGATTTTTCATTTCCTTCCACGTTCCTCAAATTCTCGTCCGCGACGACGAACACTACTATGAAATTAATACGACGCGTTTGAGGTGGTGCGATGAAAATCGATATTCCACTATGGAGATGTATGAATTTCGAAAACGATAAACGAATAGATGACGAATCATTCTGGAAGTAGTTTACGGTCTAGTTTCCGAGAAATTAATCTGTGGCATGACACGTTTCAACCGTTTCATACGAATTGAAATATGGATTGAAATTCCATGCAATGCTGGCATACTTGTGTTTTATTTTTGCCATAAATGTTGTTTACTAAATCAATAAATAAATCAGTATAAGTGATAATTATATCCCCGAATACATATATTTTCCGAAAAGACACAAAAGTGTCAGAGATCGCTATCTTTGTAACAAATATGTATCTCTGAAACTATACATATCGTGATAAGAATTATCACTACATTCAAATTTTAGTCCAAGGATAAATTGGAGGTATAATAATCTCTGGCAGAAGTGACTTTTCCCTACTAAATTATTAAAATGTAGTCTTTGTTATTCTGTTAGAAAGTAAAATTATTTTATTGTGATATTTAGAAAAAAGAAACATTTCTAGTGTTTCGTCAGCGATTTTCATATTATTTATTGTTTAAACAATTAAAAAACAAAAATTTTAGACAAAATTGTTCAAACTCGGTTTTCAACATTTTTATGCGTATCGAAAGTAGAAAAAAAATTTCCAACGAAACTCATCGCCCGACTGGAAATTTTGATCCGACGCGAATGTGGGCCAGATCAGGCATCCGTACAAAAATGATACGGCCCATTTTTTGTTGCTTGATCAGGGGCGAATTCAAATGGGTAACGCTAAATTGGATCCGCGCATGAAATGGATTCCGCGTATCAGGGCCTGATACGGCAGCCGGTTGATCACTTGATTACAACCGAAAGAAAATCGACGGTACCTCAAAATTTAAATTATTTATAATAATGGCTATTTCTTCAATTATTTAAATCAATCGCTTAAACGAAAAAATTTTAATATTCCGACCGCCGTGCATGAGCCGGATCAGGCTCATGTATACAGGGTACGTATGTTCGCCGTATTCCGGTAGTGTTCAATATACTGTTTTCGGGCCGGATCAGACTCTCGTACAGGTTACGTACGTTTATCGTGATTCGGCAATGCAAAGGATATCGTTTTTAGACCGGATCAGGCTCACGTACAGGATACGTACGAACCTCATATTTCGGCAATATACAGGATATCTTTAGATGGCCTGATAAGTTATAGATACATCAGAAAGCTGCCACACGCTATTCTGTGCTACAGCTCGACCAGATCCTGATCAGGCTTGATTCCGGTTATCGTAACTGATTATGCCGCATCGTAGGCTGAAAAGGCCGTGCCGGCTTTACGGGTGCCGGATCGAAATTTCCAGTCAGGCATTTCAACCAATTTTTGCGTATTGTTGAAGAAGAAAATTCGCTCTGTTGCCATAAAAGTGGACAATTTCTTCAAACCCGTTTAGCACAAGTTAATGAAATCTGGCAGAAAGATTCTTTAATATTTAAAAATCTGGAGAACAAATGAACAGGTAATTACTACGATTTTTTTTGATATTCATAATTCATTATCATTCCATTTCCGATGGATATGCATAATACGTAGAATATTCAATTTATTATGACTTTTAAAGGATTTAGTGAATTGACATGAAATTAGCACAGAAGCATGAGAGTTCTATTATCAGTGACTAGTTAAATTTTCAGATTATTATCACCGTTTCGATTTCTCTCCAGACCATTCTTACGGATTTTGCATGATTAATATTTAACAATGATAAGATGACGTAGTTGAATCGTTTCAAATTTATAACTATTATTTTATGAACTGATTTATAGCTTATTCTCGTATTTTAAGAAAATATAATTTACAGAAAACTGTAATATTTAATTTTATTGGAAAACCGAACACTTCTATTTTTATATACAAAGTAAAAGCGTGCGTTCGTTGATCCCCAATTTTTTTCAAATCAAGTTTATACGCCGAAAAAGACACCCATTATGGTAAATTCATATTTGATGCAAGAACGATTTTGTTGAGAGCGATTTCTTCGTTTTATGGCCTAATCCGTACGATGAGAAAAGAGATAGAAGTGAGACAAAGTAAAAGACCGTTCTCCTGCGTGTTCCAAAGGATAGAGTGCATTAGTATACGCTTCGAGAGCAAGAGCGAGAGAGAAGGAGAATTTTGACGCCGGTTTTATATAACTCTCGCCAAGTGGCTATGGAACGAGTTACGATCCTAGTACGGTGATAACGTCATTCCCGTCTGCCAGCGGAGCCATTTAGCCCGACAGACGATCTAAAGATGACAAAACGCGGCCGCGTAAAGAGCCAAAGTGCAGCAATATTTTTCATAAATTTTTCAGCCAACCCCGACTTTCCAGGGGTAAAATATTATATCCGGATGTATCGTGAACGTTCGCCGAGCCATTTCTTTCGACTATTCCCGATACACATGCACGTAACACTTTTCATCTCATTCGACTTCGCTTTATTAAGCCGTAACTCGAAAGACGCGCTGTATCACAAAATTTATACAGTCGGGGGCTCGTTGAGACGCTCCCGGAAGCTCCGAAATGCCCGAGAGATTCTCGAGCCAGTTATTTTGAGATAGGTGTCCTTTCTCCGCTATACCGTACGAAAGCACATACGGCGAGCTTGCGAGTCGTGCGGCCTCTCCGTTATTTACTGAGAATGCATGCACGGAATCCGCGCCGACGTAGACTACCCCCGACCCTCGCGGTTCGCTCTTCCTCCCTTTAAATGCGAATCCCTTTTCTTCCTCTTCTTCCCTCCCCCCCTCGACTCTTACATTTTCCCTCCCCGGACTATCGTCTATATACGAGCTTCCTTTTAACCGCAAATAAACCATGATTAAAGCGCTGTTAAGCCAGCACGGCGTTCCGCTCGCTGTCTCAGTCCTCCCTGAAACGTTGTACCTCTCCGAGTCTATGGGCACTGCGAGATAATGCTCACGAATAAACACGAAACCTTTCACAAGAAGCTATGGTAATACGCGAGCCGAGAGGAAAACGCGAATAACTTTTTCGTCCTTCAATCTCATTGATTATTCATGTGGGATATCTGAGACACGAAAACATCGAGAATTTGCATCATTTTCCATCCAATTTTTACTGAAAAATTTTATTAAATACGCATTATGTCTGTATGACAAAACGTGCCATAAATTCGATTGGTACAATTTGTCCGACCACCGGCGCGTTTGTTTGCGCGAGGAGAGCTAAAACCGCTTCGACGGCATTCCCGAAATTTTCAGACGGGTCAAAACGGGCGCTAGGAAGCGGTGAGCTTCGGAGGAAAGGAACACTCGAGTGGCGATATCTCCTAGCGATATACAAAGTAAGCCATCCCGTGTTTTCCTTCGGTGAGAGAGGAGAAACCTGGGAGAATTCGTGCGGGAAGTACGGAGGAGGATATACACTTCCATATAGATAGGAGATATAGTCGAGGGAAAGTCGGAGGACGCGAGCTACTCTATACACGACGGGAGAGAGAAAGCTCAGGTCCCTCGTACACGCTCCTGGCGAGAGAGCTCTTGGGGCCGACCAGGTATTTCATTTCGGGGTGCAACCGTCCGAATTTCACGAGCGACTTGGCCACAACCCTCTTCCCACGACCATTCTCGCGTTTACCGTGCCTGGCGACCTATGACCTCGACTATACTCTCTCTCTGTCTTTTTCTTTTCTCCTCTGTCTCTCTCTCTCTCTCTCTTTTGGTCACAGTTTACGTACACTCGTGACTCTGCTTATCCCCTCACGTACAAACGAGACTCGCACAATGAGACAGCCGGCCTTTGGATAATGGTTGCGGTGAGGCAGTTAGCTTCGTGAAATGACAGTGACAGGGAGGAGAAAGGAGCGACCGAGCAAGAAGCGTCGTGTCGTCTCGTCGCCAAAAGCGAAGCCCGGAAACTCGACTGCGGATGATAAACCAGAACACCGGCCGTAAAACCATACTTCCTTTATATCCAAATATCTTCAACGATATTAGTACTCGAATACGTCGTATGATCCGACCCATTAAATGCTCCTCTTCTACCACTCTCGGTCTCCGCGACCCCCCGTGTTCTCTTGTCGGCAAAATGTTACAGATTTCCAATAACTCAACAGGAGTATCCACTTATCGTAAAGAAGCTCATGAATGACAATTATTTTCCGTCTCGTTTTATTTTCTCCTCTGCATACCTCGTTACTTTCCATCGCGTATTCCTCATTTCGTATTTTACATTCTCTCTCCTCGAGACTTTCTATTTTCTTCTTCCCTCTCCGGCGATACTACGACAAAAATTTTGTCTGACGCTGGTATGCATAAAATATGGTCGCGTTTCGAGGTGTCATGGATGAATAGTTGGATAAAAATTCATTGAATATTTTCGCCCCAAGTTTTTAGCGCGTAACTTTCGCGCTGGAATACTTACGCAGGATTCGTGCGTAAGTATTCCTCGCGTGCTCGGAACATCATCATCTTTCATTTCTCGAGCTGTTCTTCCTCTCTTTTTACGGTGGCCATTCTCCCTACGTCCGTGCTTCGACTTTTTCGCACGGCGTATATACTTTTTTCCGCGGCTCAAGTTCTCGCCGGCCGACGTCTCACTCTTCGGTGAACTCGTAACTTCGCTCCCCGAGAGAAAGAGAGCTTCCCGCGCTCTACTCTTTCTCCAGCCCTGTCGGAGATTTAACATCGCGTTATCCTCGACGAGAATCGCGTACGTTTTCGTATTTTCTCTTTTGGTCCTTCCAGCGCGGGAAGAATTTAGCAGAGAGGAAAAAATTTTTGTCCCGAGAGATCTCTCGCGAATTAAGTCCCTCCCCTGATGATAAACACGAATGAGGACGGACCGGATGTTTCAAGAAAAATGTTAAATATTAGTTGAAATGATTCCTCCTGAAAGTTCTTTTATCTCCGAAATTAAAACGAAAGGGCGCGCGTGGAATGGTCGGAAGTGTAGATCTTCGTTCTCGCGACGCGACCTTCCTGAATTATGAAGAATTTCGGCCCGAGAGGTGGCAAGCAAGAATCTTGAGGAGATAAGGAAAAGGAAAAGCGATAAGAAAAAGGACGAGAGAGAGAGGACAGAGGAGGAAAAAAATGTGGCGTGGCTCGCGAGAGAGTAAGTGTCTCGAAGGGAAATCGAACTATTTTTTATTCTCCTCTTTATCTGGACGCCTCGCTGGAGGCTCTTTTTCTCGTTCGACGATCGAGGCTTCGCTCCCCCGGGTTGGCAGGAAATAGAGGCTGAGATAGAAGTACAGTGCGAGAGTAAGAAGTATATCACTCGCACACGTACGAAAAACACGCTCGAGTGTGTACGCTGACGTCAGTGGTTTCACGTAGCCCATAAATAACCGATAAGGGAAAAATAGAAAAGTCTCCTCCAGACACCAGTGGGAAATCGAGAGATCCGCTCTCATTCGCTGTTTGCTAATCTTCTCGAATTTTCATCGTCATCTCCGACGATGCGAAAATGTTGAGCTTTTGTCGTTTTTTTCACTTATATTCTTACTTTCTCGACTTTTATGTGAAACGCAATCTCCCTCCATTTTTCGAGGCTCTGTTCGAGTAGATTCTCTTGACGGATTTCAATTTCTTTTACGTTTTCGAAGATTCTATTTAGATTTTTCGAAATATCAGAGCTTTTTTCCGATTATTGCAAACTCTGATTTTGTCCTGTTTTTCAAGATTTTTATTCCCGTGTGCTCTGATATGGCAGAGATTTTCTTTCGAGGAAAAACATCGTTGAACATTTTTTTGGTTTTTGCTTCGACTTTGTAAATATGCGCTTCGTTTATGCTCTCATCAAAGTCCTTTTAGTACGTAAGCATTATAAATACAAACCTCAATGTTATGTACCCACGAACGCGCTGGCAGTAGAGGGTAGCAAATCCGTCGACGAGCACGGAGGGCCAACGTGATTTTACGCCCGCGGGAGCGTGGACGGGCGAGATTGCACGTTAAAGAGAAATAGAGCGAGAGAGGAAGAGTTTTCGCCTGTCCCCCGATGGACGGACTGTCCCGAGTGTGTATTTGCACGGGCATTGTTTGCACTATGTCGTGCAATATGCAAGCGCTCGGCCGCTGCGTAAAGAGAAAGAGCAAGAGGGAAAGTCTCACACAAAGGGAGGGAGAGAGAGGGAGAGAGAGGAGCTTCCAAGCTGCGAGATGAATAAATAGCAAACTGCCGAAATCGCGCGTGCGGTTAGACACCGATAATTGCGAGTCAGGTCGATCAGCACCGCCAACCGACCAAGAACTATCGAATTTGCGAATATATGGAATATCCTGCTAACGATGATCCACACTCGGACGAGTAATCGCTCAGGATTTCGCCGTCAAATCCACGCGAAAGCTTCGTCACGGAAAAAAAAGAAATTTATTTTCGATACAGATAAATTAATGATGCTTTGTTTAAATTTAGTTCTTGATCGTCCACAGGTTTTTTAATTTCTTTCTTAAAAGGTAGAAAGGAATTTTTTGATTTTCTTTTCGTATCGAGAGCAATCTGAACATGACGGATTAATAACTTTTTATCGAAAGTGTACACATATTCGAGAAAAAAAAGTTAATGGAGATTGAATCCGTGCTATTTTTATGCAATCAGGAAATGAAAATAAAAAGATAAAAATTCAATTTGGACGAAAAAACGGGACACGGAATTATTTTCTTTTCCGGCCTGAAAACCCGTGTCTCAGCCCTTATGATTGCTATTTCAATAATTCATCACAATTTCGAAGAGAATCGCTCCGTCCACGCAAGGCACAACCCTTCGCTGCTCGTGTAAGTAGTTAACGGGCTATTCTTCCACGCGGTGCTTAATAATATCCGTAACAATTCTCTCGCGAGCGTCGAGCGAGTTCCACGCAACTTCCATGCACACACGGCGCGTTATAGGCTGCACGTCCCCAGGTTATTTTCAATATTAATTACTTCGTTTAATGAACAGCCCACGCAGAGTTGTATCCGCTTACAACTTAACAATGCTGAAGTACGGAGTGATAAAAGCTCATACGTGTAATAGCCATTGCCGAATTTTCATCCCTCTGATCCGAGAAAGGAAAACCAACGGCCTCTCGCGTAATTTAACAATTTAGAATATTTTTTAAGCTCTGTAAAGTGCTTTTCAGCGAAATCCTATGTTTGAACGATAAACATGCACGCAAATGCGTATTATTGTATTCTTTGTTCTTCGACGATCGGTAATTCTCTCTCCGGAGTTCGCTTCCTGCGCTCGTCAGCGATCGACAAACCAGAAGCGATTTAGGACCACACATTTTCCTCCGTCGCGCTTGTGTACGCACGGCGATCGTGTATAGCGTTGATTAAACTCGAAAACATAGACAGAATGCATTTGCAATTGTTGACGACAATGGAAGAATGCGCGCGCGAGAATACGCGGATCGCCGGGGAGCGAATCAGCTGCGATGTTTCCCACGAATTTCACTGCCATTAATTAATAGTCGATGTACCCCGCAATCCTTGTTTTTCGAACGAGACGGAATTTTAATCGACGAATCGTGTCGCTCTGTCAAGCTCTGTTGACGCATCCTCTCTCTCCCTCCACCCTCCGGCCTGTCCTACCTTCGCGCTCGTCCCTACCGAATTCACGGTCGAGTTGGAAAAGAGACGAAAAAAAAAACAAATAAACAATTAACGACAATCGTAAACGGATTTCATTATGGTGGAAATTTATCTGTTGCATCGTTATTCGAATATCAAACTCTCTGTAATGATTCGCGCGATTCTTTTTATATTTTTAAAATAAAACTCTTTATTCATTCGAGTGAAATTAGCTACGTTTATGAGTACTTGATGTGAAAAAACGGTGTATGAATGTCCTTACTTTTTGTTCAATGAATTTTTAATAACTTCCGATGTTGAAGTTCCACACAATGATTATGTGAGATCCTCGCGAAAAAAGTGTTGAAACTCGATCGCTTTTACCAAAAAAGAGAAAATATGCAGACGAATCGTTGCACCGCGGCGAGCCAGCAGTCAAAGAAGATCGATACGTGATTCCGAAAATTCTCGTTGCTGAGATTGGAGGAAGAAGGATGGTCGGGGGTCGGAGAAGGAGAAAAGGCATCCCCGCGGCGGACTTCAATTTTCGCGAAGCCGAACTTTCCAGCCGTCTATACGCGCCCCCGGTGTGTGCACAAAGTTTAACGTTCGAGCTTTAGCTCTCGTTCGTTTTTTTTTCCTCTTTTTCTAACTCGCTAAAACCCCATGCACCAGGGGCGCCCGAGCGAGAGCAATATTCTATACGCTCGTGCTTCGTGTCGGGGTTTTGCGTGCACTCGAGTTGAGAACGCCGCGCGAAAAGAGTCGAAGCAAGCGTCTTAATTGGTACTCTAATTACTCGGTAATTGTGTATCGATCCGCTTTAATACTGGAACCAATTACCAGCAAGAACTCGTTTTATCCGGGCCTCTCGCTCCTTCGGCTTTTTCTACTGACTATTCTCTCTCTCTCTCGCTCTCTTATATTCTCCCCCTTCCGCGACTTTTCTCCCCCATTCTCGCGACAGGTTTTCTTGGCACTTGGGAACGCTACTTTGGCAGCTACGCTTTTGCCGAGAAAATTCTAACCAGTCTAGTTACGTATCCCAACCCATTTCGGTAAGTAGAATCCGAATCTCAAGTGTTTTCATAAGAAAACTTTCTCACAAGTTAATCATACTCCTTTACCCTTTCGTTTACACGGCAAAGTATAACTTCGGGCTTTATTAGTCCCTGTTTGGAACGCCCCGACTTTCCCGCCCGCATATAAATAACGACGGATCACGACGTCGTACGACTGGTAAGATTATATTCTGAGATTCACATTTTGAAGATGATAAATTGTTTTTTTATGAAACAAAAATATTATAAGCGATTTTTTGTGTTTTTGAAATTATTTTAAGTTATTCTAGAAATATTTGAAGACACGGCAGTGCTTTGATGCTAAGGAATAAAAAAATCGTGAAGATGCCGTGACTTATTTACAGTTAGATTGAATTTTTTTGAATTTCTTTCGATCTGTTTTGCAAATATCTCCGAAACAATATTCGCTTAACTCGAAATCAGAAGACATCTACTTAAAACAAACATATTTTTTTCTTTCGAATGGCGTTGCATTTATCCTGATCCATGCAGCCGGACTCGCAATATCGTCAGTGTACAATTGTGAAATTTTTCTCGTCGAAATTTTTTCGCGTGACCAAATAATAACGTAATAGTCACATGGCGTGTAATTTTCACCCTATTTACTTTGGTAAGTGAAAAATCATTCAAAAATTACAAAAAAAGTTTTAAAAAATACCACAATCTTTTTTAATCTTTTTTAAAAGCCGAGTAGAAATTCAGATCCGGCAGCCGTATGTACGGTACGACCCTGACCAGGCGCAACTACGGCAGTGAGAACACGATGCGGTGGATTATGTCATAGATGAGCCTGGTCAGGCCCTGGCGTGGCTCAAGTACGGCCTTCTGAACATATTGCGCATGTCAATAATCCGTACGTGTGTTGGGTCCGGCCCACGTCCGGCAGCCGGAGCACGACTAACGTGCGTAAAACTCGACGTAAATCTGATCCGGCCCATGGCAGGCACCTATTATACGGCCCGTAGCTCTATTTTTGTGTTCTTCCTGAACGTCAAGTGTTTCAACATAAAAATAATTTTTTAATGTTTTTGTTTTTTTAATTGCAAGAATAAATAAATTTTTAATAAACAAAGAGTCTATCGACTTAATGGGATCGAGGATATCACCTTTAAGAAACCCCGAAAATTGGATCAGCTTTTTCAGATCTCACACCGTTATAGATATTACCAACGAATTCAGAAGAGTAAAGAACTCCGGTCGTCTTCCTACCCCAGTGACAGCAAAAGTATATGGAAAAGTTTCGGCCTCACTTTCCCCTATAGAACTGGAGTTCTTTAGTCTTCTGAATTCGTTGATATTACCAATTTGTTATAGACTTTGTTTTCTGTCGAGAAAACAACATTCTTTGTGCAAACGCGTTCCAGAAGTCTTAAGAAAATCGAGTTGATGTTTTTTTCCGACTATTTTCAACGGTTATGAAAATTTGCAATTTTATTTTTAATTTCAAAAATAAATGAATTTTCAATAAACAATAAGTCCATGGACTTAATGGGCTCGAGCGGAATCCTCTTTAGGAACCCTAAAAAATTTGATCAGTTTTTTCGTACCTCACACTATTCTAAAGATGTTTGCGAATTTGTTATTAACTTTATTTTTTGTCGAAAAAAATATCTTGTTTCTACAAACGCGTACGGGAAGTATCGAGAGAAACGAGTGGATGCTTTTTTTCGACAATTTTTAACGAATATGAAAATTTGCAATTTCTTTTTAATTGCAAAAATACATAAATTTTCAATAAACAAAGAGTCCATTGACTCGACGAAAAAACACTTTTTAAAATTCATGAAAAGAATTCAAAATGAGTATGACAAATAAGGAGAATAAATAGATAAAATAAATATATGGAAGGATTTGACTGCAAAAAATATCATCGAAGTCATACATAGATAGGTCGTAGCTAGGTAGGTAGGATGTTAGGTTCACACACGTTGGTCCCCGCGGTTCAATTCCCCGTCAGGCAAACACAACGTCGTCACGAAAACTGAATGAACAAAGACCGCTTTTTAAAATTTTTTTTCAATTTTATAATTTTTAATCAATTTTTCTTTGAATTATCTCTTTGAAATCATCTATTTAATCTAGCAAGCATATTTTTTATTTACGACATTTTTTATGTAGGCTCATCGCAGTTTTATTTGCTATCCAGTTGACGTCCGGCAAAACGTACGGCCCTGATCAGAGCGCCTTACGAAATAACGCTCTACACGCCTTACGAGAGTGTTACCCCCTTACCACGGGCCGGGCGTCCGCCGGATCCGGTGGCCTGACATTTGCCGGACCAGGGCCTTACCAGCGCCGTATCGAAATTTCTACTCGAGAATGCGTAGATTATTTTTTATTGACTTTTTTTTTATTAAAAAAAATTGTCGAAAACGAAAAAACGCAGTGCGACTATTAGAGGTTAAATTGATACGACAATTATAGAAGTTAGTTAAGATCGTCGTTAAAAATTTACTTATACAGATAGTTAGAGCTAATATAAAGCATGTACAAAAATTCAGTTCTTCATTTCAATTTAAGGGTTTAAAGTGGTAATTGAGAATGTTGAAAGCGGTTCAAATCAATTCATCAATTTTTTGTCGATTTAATAAATGAATTAATGTTTTCGTGAGAGAAAAATTGAGGTTCTTGCAACGAAAGTATTGAACGATTTTCCTCGTTATACGATCCTTTGAAAATTGTAATTCTATCTCTAAGAAATATCCATTGTAATGGAAAGTTGGCTGATGGTAAAACGTTGTTGAACATGTAGTAAGTGAATATTCGGTGAAAACGAAGTCTTTCACGAAGCACCTTTTGTTTTATGATTCAGAAGAGCTCGATGAGCGTGCATTCGATGCCTCAATTTATACAAGTGCAACGTGTGCTCGTACGCCGATCCTTCATTCGCTCCTGCAAGTTTCAGGAGTTTCACGGAGCCACGCCTGAGTGCATTCCATCGCGGCATAACTAAGTCGAAACCCTATCAGCTACGAACTAAAGACCCTTCAAAGAGCCAATTTAATAGCGAAACGAGTGATCTTCAACTTTCTGATCGAAACGAAGCACCGATGAGACTTCCCACGACCTAGAAATCTCTCACTCTTTGTGAACCAAAAGCGGCCTTTTCACCAAAATTTCAAGTGTCAACATATAAATTATAATTGATTTTAAATTAAATTAAAAAGAAAATTTATTTAATAAAAATTTACGAATTGCGAATGTAAAAAATTTTCTTGAAATTTTTTAAATCATTGAAACAATAAGTAGTACGAAAATTCGTAAAAAAGCGTTTGAGAAATGTTTTCAATATCATTCTAAATTACTTACTAAAAAAATTTAAATTCATAACAAAAAAATAAAGTTTAAATTTTAACAATTCTTTACTCATGTACTATATTTCAATAAAATTTCAATAAAAAGTAAATTATTCTGATTATTTTAACAACATTTAAAAGATGAGAGTAATGAAAAAAGTTGCTCAAGCCTAAATAAACAACGAGAAATACGCAATCAATAATTCGAGATGAAAATTCAATTTTTATTGTCTCATGCATCAGAAGCGGATACATATCCGCGCTTTTTAACTTTCTACGAGAGGAAATGTATTGCTATAGTTTTGATCCGCATAAGCGAAGTTCAGGAGCCGAAATAGACGAGGCACTCCCGGTCTCTCTCTCTCTCTCTTTCTGTCGCACCAGCCCACTCCGTGTTTCCTGAATTATGCAAATCCCCGTGCGACCCTCCCTTTGTGGAGCTACGGGGTGATTAAGCGTCGAGTTGCACCGAACCGCCCTCTCGCCCAGGCTCGATGCATCAACCCGATCCGCACTCAAAGATACTCAAGAGCTTGTATTTGTGTCAAACCTGCACGTAGACACGCGAATTGCCGAAAGCCTTTGCCCAAGATGAAAATTCCGACACGCGCGTTCATTTCCATCAGGACTTTTCTTTCCAGTTTTTATCGGATGTAAACCTGCGTCTTTGAAATTTTTATCACTTCCTTATTATTCATTTCACATACAAAAAATAAACCATCAGATATCATAAAATTGAGTTATCGGTCGGAAATAAATGTTTTAAATCGTTAGCACGATTCTTATCATGAAGTGATTCGATTTCCCAATTTCATTTTCTGTCCATTAATTTTGATGTTTTTCATCAATTTAGTTTATATGCATGATTTAATGTATCGTTGTATCAAATTATAAGAAATATTGAAATCTTTTCATATCGCTTGTAGATCGGAGGATAATTTGATTCGCGAAATTGAGGCGCGAGAGAGGGTTCGTGTTCGGTGTCGAAACGACGAGTTGACAAATCTCGTGTGGACCGATCGTCCGGATTGTCCAGGCGGTTGTGACGAGCTTGTCCGCGGCGTTCTCACGTTACTCGGTTTTCTCCAGCCCGACAATAGCCGGTGTTTACACAGAGTTGTGTAGACGATAGAAGCGGTGCAAGTTCAACAGAGGATTCGGGCTAAAAACGAGGGACATGCGAGGCGGGTGCACTTGCAGCCGAGAGAGAGAGAGAGAGAGAGCCCCGGACAATATAGCCGGCTATCGAGGTTTCTCGCTGTCGAAACTCTCCGTAGTTAGCCAGCGTGTTATCGTTAACGCGAGCGCGAGCGTCCATGCGCGACACCCGCAACTTCGCGTTCCCAACGACGGAGAGGAGAAAATTGCGAGAGAGACCGAAGGACAGAATTGCGAAGATACGAACAGAGAAAATACAGTAAAATAGAAATAGAACGAGAAAGAGAGAAGATATATATGAAACAGAGAAAACGGAAGAGAGCGAGATGAGAGGAAGAGAGAGAGAGAGAGAGAGAGAGAAAGATATAGACAGATAGAGAGAGAGAAACAAGTTGACATTTTGGTAGAATTGCGGAGCCGAGAGCGCGAATAAGCCACCACAGTGCGAATTCGATCCCCACCCGAGGTAGTCGTAGAACAAGCCTTAATTAAGTTAACCCCTTTCCCTCTTGGCGAGGCTTCGCTCTCTCTCTGTGTGAAGGAATGTACATAGAGCGCTCGGAGGCACCTATTCGCGCGCGACCAGGAACAATTCCGCTCTCTCGAGCCTTTTCTCCTCGCCCTTCCGATTTTATCCTCTCCCACCCCGTTCCACCCCCCGGAAACCTGTCGCGCCAGGTATCGGAGAAACTATCGCTGATTGCCTAGTTAACCCTTTGGGTCAGCCATGCGAGATATCGATCTGTACCGACGTTTCGCAGCTCCGCCAATTCGCCACAGAACGATAGCGGATACGGGATAAGGCCGCACACCGCACACACGGGCTCTAACTTCGCGTCAGCTTTTTTTAACTAATCTTTGTTAACTGTTTTTTATTCCATTCTTTCAGATGCCACCTTCATTCCGGGTGTAGTGTCTTTTTTTTCGTGGATCTAAATTAAATTTACGGTCGAGAGAAATTTAAGAATTTATGAAATCGAAATAAAAATCGGAGCGGCGAAGAAAAAAAAAGTTTTTTGTTTCGCGGCCAGGGCAATTCATCATGACGCGCGGTATTAATAAATTCTTCAGAATACGAGGACGCTTTTGTCGCGAGGATTTGAACGAAACTCGCGCACTATTTTTGAGTTTATTAAAAAAAAATCGAAATAAAATTCGCGATTCATCATTGTAATCGGTCTCGGGGAGAAATTATTGGATATTTATCAAAGGGCGCTCCTCCGAGTTGGCTGTTTGTTCATGCAGAATTAAACTCCAGGGAAAGTTACGCAACGAGGAACAAACAAGGGCCGGAATAAAAGGGTTTTGTGGAGACAGAGTTACAAATGAATCGAATCGGATGAACTGCTGATAGAAATCGAATGAATAAACGAGATACGTGCTGTTGGTTGTTTTGACTGCGCTCTTGTTACCGTTTGTACCGAACTTTCGCTTTGATTGCTGACTCCCTTCCCACCCCGACCCCCCGTCTTCCGACAAATTATTCACCGGCTTACCGTGCATCCGCGTAACTGAATTTGTTCGGTGTAAATAACCCTTATTTGCAACGTTTTTATTGTCCTTCAATGGAAACCTCTAACGGGATTCAAAATAATGTATTTTCACGTCACTTTTTATCGATCTGTCCAATATTTGCGAAGATTACATAGCACACAGACATACATAAATATATACACCTGTAAAGATGTATGTACTTCGCAAATTCGAATGAGAGAATGGGAGATAAATATATATACAACGTTTTTTTTCCCATCTGATTCGGAGACGTCACGCTCACCAAGAAAACGCGCGCGGGGGTGGAGAAAATTTCGATAAGCCTCCTGTCGACGTCATTCACATTCGGAAATACCCTGAAGTTCGCGTCTCTCTCGCTCCCGCTCTCACCCCCTTCGGAATGATAAATCTTCGGGGAAAATGAGAAAGATTCGCGCGTACGTGTGTGCGAGAGATAGAGAAGAGGAATGACCGAGAAAGGGAAAAGTGAGAAGAGCTCGGAAGAGAAATTGTACTCGTATCGTCGCTAGATTCGCCCTGCGAATAAATGTTCTGAAAATAATATTCAGTCCACGGACTCGAGTGAGGGGAAACTCACTTTACCACGTTTCACATCGTCTCGAGATTTTCAAAGACAATCAGCTTAATTAAATTTTTATCTAATTTTTGACACGTTAATCAGGTACGGTTCGTTAAAAAAATTCATCGCATTTATCATTTTTCACTGATAATGTCGTTTTTCTTCAATTAACGGAAAGAAATCGAAAATTAAATTCAACGATATCATCCGTCTCTCGGTTGCTCTCTCTTTTCCAGGATGAAACGGATTATTTTATAAATTCGGGTTAATATAATTGGACGTTATGTGCAAAACCGCATCGAGAGATTCTGTCACGCGCAATTTTAACAGCGTCCCGTAAATATAATTGCGCATGGCGTGTATTTATCGCGGAAAGCTCGTGACGTAATGAAGTATCGCTCTGAAAATATTTATGGTATGTGTCGTGGTCGGGAAAAATTTCATTTTATCGCCGCTATTTTCATACGAAAACCGATATTATTCTATAAAAGTGAAAAATTATGAAAAATTTCAACAATTCCGTGATATCAAAATATTTAGGGATCACGAACAGTTTCAGGGACGTTTTATCCGATATTTATGGAAAAATTGAACGAGAAAGACAAAAGCATCCTTGCGGGATTAGAGACAATGCGTAGCATGAAATATGAAGTGGGAGCAGTACAATCGTTGCTCCTGAAACCCCGAGAGAAAGGAATTGGAATGTGCGAGGAAGACATCATTTTTTCAGGAGCAACCGGCTGGCCGATTTCACGAGCAAACATTCTCCCCGAGCTTTTATCTCTCACGAGAAAGTTCGACGCCTCCGGGCTCTTTCGCTTTTTTTTTGACCGAAAACGCGAAGCCCTTTATGGGTGGCGCGTCCAATGGAATTCTCCGGGAAATTTGAGTCCGGAAAACATTTTCCCCGGCGTACGATCAACAGGCAGCATATCGAATCACTCCGGTTCTTCATCTTTTATACTTTCCCTCCGATATTCTCCGACGCCCGTCCAAAAGCTTCGACTTGTTACGAAACTCTACGGACACTTTTTCTAACTCCGACGGCTTATTCAAGTCGACTCCGGCCTTATCTCCCTCTTATTTATCCTCCAACTCTTTCATGTCTTATTCATCTCTCTCGCTCGCGATTCTCTCTTCTGAAATACAGAGTTGAGAAAAAAAGCTGACACGTGCTCGAGGACGAACGACTTCCAATCAGGAAAAGAGATTAAATGAGTAAAGAAGACAGAAAAAAGTGAGAGGAAAAAGTTGGTAGAAAAAACATCGGAGACAAAAAATTAAGAGAATAACTACGAGAAAAAAATAAGAAAAATTGTTAAAAGAAACAATGTGACAGAAGACTGAATAAATAATGAGAGAAAGAAATTAACAATTAAAAGAATGGCGAACAACGACAATAAAAAATCGAAAAAAATGATCAACAGAAAATAAAAGCAATTTAAAATTAAGTGGGATAAGGTGGTACGAGAAAATAAAAAGTAAAGAGAGAAGAGAAGAATGCGTTAGCGAGCAGGCGTCAATTATCCTGCTCCGGTAGTCGAAGAAATCGTTATCCCGTCAAACAGACTGTGGCAGGGCGCGCCCTACGAGCGGTGCTCCATCTTCATCGCGTGTAATCGCAAGAATCGTCGATCCGCGCGTCGTGTAATGGTCAGACGCGAGACAGAGAACGAAATTGGATCGATCCGAGCGATAGGATGCGGCTAACCGTGTACCTTCCTACTTTCAGCCCCTGAGTGTGACAACCTGGAACATGCCCGAGATTCGTCGCGAGAAAACGGATTGCCCGACACGTCTTCATTCTCAATCCGACAAATCTGTCGTAACGATCCAAATTTACAATTATATTCCCGTCCCATGAAACAAAATACGAAACGTTTACTATTATTTTTATCTTCGTCCTTGCTTCGATCTTCATGTCCGAGATTCGTCGCGAGGAAACGGATTGCCCAACACGTCTTTTATTCTCAATCCGACAAATTGTATTTCCGAATTCCAAATTTACAATTATATTTCCGTTCCGTGAAATAAAATACGTACTTACCATTCACTATTATTTTTGTTATTTTCGTCCTTCGATCTTCATGTCTGAGATTCGTCGCGAGAAAACAGATTGCCCAACACATATCTTCATTTTTAATCCAACAAATCTGTAGTAACGATCCAAATTTACAATTATATTTCCGTCCCATGAAACAAAATACGAAACGTTTACTATTATTTTTATCTTCGTCCTTGCTTCGATCTTCATGTCCGAGATTCGGCGCGAGAAAACGGATTGCCTAACACGCCTTTTATTCTCAATCCGACAAATCTGTAGTAACGATCCAAACTTTCAATTATATTTTGGTCCCATGAAACAAAATACGAAACGTTTACTATTATTTTTATCTTTGTTATTGCTTCGAGATCTTCACGTGCAAGATTCGTCGCGAGAAAACGGATTGCCCAACACGTCTTTATTCTCAATCCGACAAATCTGTAGTAGAGTAGAGGGGGGCAAAATGGGGTACTTAAGAAAAATTTCCGATTCCAAGGGTTTAAATGTGCTGAATTTTTGGTTTTTTAATCACAATTGAAGGAAACAAATTAAATTTTCAGCTGAAATAAAATTTTCATGAGAAAAAATTTTTTTTCAGTGGTCAAAATGCGGTACCTCTGCAAAAAGTACGAAAAAATTGTTTTTCTCATAATTTGTTAAGTTATTATTACCTTTGACGTCTTATTTCAAGTAATTAATTGATGATTTATTTTCATTTCTGTTTAAATGTGTTTCATTA
>JAPYYX010003295.1:0-11507 GCA_030522605.1 Cremastinae sp. B BG-2022a | reverse complement strand
TACCAGAAATTATAAAATGAAGGACCCAACACAAATCGGGAGCAGTTGCCGGAGACCTCATCAGTGTTAAGACGTGCCAAATAAATACAAAGTGTTATAAGAATAATAACTAGTTTCTAGTCCTGAATCGAGGCAGGTATATATTTCCAATCGGTCAATGAGCGACCTAAACAAACTTTGTTATTGTGACCGATATTATCCTCCCGGTCATGAACTACACGATTCTCACATTCATAAATTACGTTCATCTCGTCGTTTGGCCAGCGATTCAAATTCCCATGAATTTTTTGACAATTTTAATTTTGCATTATAATATTTGATAATGAATTATTTATTATTTTTTTACGATAAAATTTAAATAATTATAACGATTTTATTTATTTTTCTTTTTTGTCGATTTAAAAATTTTTTTATTTTTTATTTTTTGTAATATCGGAAAGTGTGTTTCAATTTATTTTTGTGAATTTTTTCATATTTTTTGAGTCAAAGATTGCGAGAAGCGATTTTCGGCGGTCTCGCGTGTATATAGCTTTCAATTTTTTTTCTCTTTTCGACTCTATTGTTGATATTATTTTGATGTGTGCGCGATGGGAGTGAAACGGGCGGGGTTGCCATTGTAAAATTGAGATATAGGAAAGCCGGTGGCCGCTCGTTCAAACGAGATGTGTGCCAAAGTACTTAAAGCCAATAACACAATGTATAAAGATACCGTCGGGAAATTGAACGGGCACTCGCCCCGAGCCAAATGTACAAATGGTTATGACCTCGCGTTCCCCGAATACTCGTACATTTTACAGAGGAGTTTAAAAAAATTCGGAACATCTCTCTTATCTGGGTAGAATGTTTCATATTTTTTAGAAAAATGGTTATTTTCTTTATGATTTTTTAAAACCGTGGTATCGACATTTTATTTCAATATTGCGTGGAAGAAAATTAAACAAAATTCAAAATATTCGATTGCCCTGGAGAATTAAAAAAATAATAAATTTTTTTTTATTAAACTATTCAAAATAATATCAAAATTTTATCTTCACTTTTTAAAGAAAATTAAGATAAAACTTTAAAATGAATGTTAAAATTGTTTGGATCTAACAGAATTGAAAAGTTGAATCGACTGAAGTCATTTTCGATAAAATTGATGACAATTCATGCATATATAGTGTATTGACCTTTTCAATTTTTTTTCACTCTAAAGGAAAATGAAAAAGAAATTCGGATTCATTTTATCCTTTAATTAAGTATATATTGCAAATCTTCTGAAACGAGTAGCGATGAAACGGAATTCCTTGCAGAGATGAAGCGCTCTCGTCCTCCGACTAATGAACATCCTGTCAAAATCCATTTCCCGATAGATCCCTTTCTGAGCCATTAGCCAATTGTCATACACTCCCGCACTGTAATTACGCTCCTCTCGACCATCAGGGAATTCGAAATGAATTTTTCATCCACGCGCCATTATAATAATTCATTTATAATTCTGTCCTCTTAAATCAAATTCTGATGCATTCTTCCTCTTCCAAAAAGAACAAAATGCACTTTTAATCTGAAAAGAAAGAAAAATTAATCGCTGGTAATGTAACCCAAAATTTAATTAATTTTTTCATCATAAATTATAATAATTTTTTCTCAAATTCGAGGAAAAATAAAATATTCAAGCCCAATGGTAAATAAATGTAGAAATAATTATCGAGGTCGAGGCGGAAAATAAAATTTGTCAAAAAAGAGGATGATCCTCCCGGAGGTCCAGTTGAGAGCACGAGGAAATTACGTCACGCCCTGGTGCCAGGTATACATTTGCCAGGTGCGTTGGCCCGGTACAGGAGTAAAAATGTACATAAAGTTGGCAGGTATATTATGTACATTATATTTGGTCGAGAAGAAAAAAGGAGAAGGAGAGAGAGAGAGGGAGAAAAGGAGAAAAAGATTCCAACAGCGCGAGCCCAAACGAGCGTGACCATCCTCACCATTACGATTTTCTCGGCTCCTCTTTTTCATACCGATCGCGTTCACGATTTCTGTCCAGTGACAGCGGTCGTTCACGAGGAAAATCTATGGAGCCTGAAGATTTTTCATCTCACGAGCACGACCTTTGTCGCACATTAGACTTTATTTGCCAGACTCTGACAAATTAGAGAACGATCGTACAATGGTCGATACGCCATTTCCACGCGCTTTTACGACTCACACACGTGCATCACACCGAATATGTCCACGCAGATTCGAAAACAGAAAAATCGAGCCTTTATGTATCGGCTCTCAAAGATCCAAAAAGATGCCTCTCGAGTTACACAAACCACCGATTTCCAGGTGGTCCTCTCGAGATTCCACGACGAATTTACACTTCATTTTTGTACCTCATTCACAACTCTGACTTCATATTTTTCTTTGTAACGTATAATCGCATTTTATTTTCATTGTAGTTTTACTCCTCCATTTTTTAGAATATTTTATTTTATGTTTTTTTTCGAAATTACGAAATTTAGTTTTTTCATTAAAATGATGTTTAGTTCACTTTTTGGTGCAGCAATAAATTCATTTATATATTTTCGTTTTTGTATTTCATTCATAACTTCAAACTTTTCAATATCTCAATGTAATTGAATTTTTTAAAATTTTTTTACTGATACAATTTAATCAAACATTTTCGCAATTTTTTCGTTTATTTATTATAATTAATTTTTCTCGAGTATTAATTTTTCAATTAATTTTGTGTACATCAACATTTTTTGACCGCTATAAATTTCATGAAATTGCTTTTAATATGATGGTTTTTCTGCTCTTGAGTATTTTTAATCTAAAAAATGTAAAAAAAATATCGCACCGTTAAATTTTATGGCTCTCCGGTCGGGTTTTCATTCTTTTTTTAATTTCGCGCTGTCTGGGATATCCGCAAATTTAAAATTCCGGAAGAAAACGGTTCGCGGATCGCGCGGAATAAAAATGTGTGCGCTTCTCTGAATCAACAGCAAAGCACCCCGTTGTGTATACTCAGAGTTGATTCTTATAAATAAACATTAGAAAAGGATGTAATAAGCTCAGCGTTCCGGAGTGCTTGCAGCTTCATTTCGCGATACTGGTGCTAGCAACGCCATTCCATTATCCCAACTTTCCCATTATCCTTGGAATATGTAAACAGCGTGTAATAAAAATAATAACACGCGAAAGGAATAATTCTTCTCGTCTCATTTTCTATCTGTGAAGAAGTGCGATTCAATGTGGCTGCATCTTTTCGGAATAAATCCTTTCGCGAGGTGAAAAACGTAAAACAAGAATTTCGCTATTTGCTTCACAAATTCACCGCGATAAATTTTCTTCAACACTTTCGAGCATTAGCGTGAGTTATTGTTATTCAAAATCAAGCATTATGTTAAAAAGATGTTTAATCAAATTGGAAGATTTTAAATTCAAAATAACCAAAATGATAATTTCAAATTTATTTTGTTTTTTCTAAAATATTGCAAAATTCTTACTCGGAATTAAAATTTTCTTATCCTGGAATCGTAAATTTTATTTCAACTAATATGAATACTTTATTCGGATATCGAAAAGAAAAATTATAAAAATAATGTGAACTCTAAATTAATATTGAACAAATACCTAAAAAATTTAAGAACAGTCCCGAGTCGACAACTCATTCGAGTTGTGACAAATATCTCGAGATTTTTCTTCTCTCGTGATATATATAACTTCGGCTTGAAGATCTCGAGTGTATGAAAAAAACGAGTTAGATCTTACACTCCATCGAGCGAACGATTTATCGCGATTTTCGTCCGCAGCTGGCAATCTTTTTGCCCGGGCTGAGAAAAGAGGAGGAAAAAGGTGCGAGACTCGTCCTGTGTGCAATAAAGAATGATCGTTCCTCTCGAATCCTCTCTCGCCTCAACTCGTCCATATCCGTTTTATATGTACAACGTATATCGTCGGAGAGAAATTTTTCACGTATTTCGTATATAGAGCTCTGAAGCTGCTCTCTTATAGCCCCCTGTATAATATATAGAAATTCGACACGCGACTCTCGAGTAATCTTAAAATACCCAAAACGATTTCACGCTTTTCGAAACATTTCGCAGACCCTTTTTTTCAAGCTTGACAAAAAAATTCTGCGATTTTCTTTGCACAAAAAAACTTTCGTTTATCTCATCATTTTTATTCGTCATTGAAAGAAATTATTTCTTGTCAACATGTGACTTTAAAAAATATCAAAATTCCATCAATTATTCAATTAAAATCGATTCGTGTGATAAAAATACCGATCATTTTAATTTAATATCTAATCATCTACGGAATATTCACAATCGAAGATTAAGATTAATTAAAATTAATAAAGTAAATATTCGATATCATGAAAACTCGATATTTAAAAAAAATTTTTTTCAGCAACAATTGATTCTTGTTTTTATTAATATTAAAATATAAAAAGGTCTTAGGAAGAGGTTCATTTTCTGGTTAATGGACTCTATGAAAATTTCGATCGAACTATATAATATGTACATTATTCCTGCAGTGATTGCGATATTTAATTATCGAACCCGACCCGAAAATTGATAATCCAAGATCCGAGGAGATTTATCAAAATCGTGGAGATTAATATTCAATTTAATAATGAAATGGTTGTTTCAGAAATTCATTTGTCTCTCATTCTCTTTTATTTCAATATCGGTTACAGAATTTTATCAACGGGGTAAATCGGGAAACGCGAATCAAAAGGAGAGAGCATTCGAGAAAGGGAAAGAAACAAAATTAATTATTCCATTGTGCACGACTGTTAATTCGAATCCGGAGGGGAATGGCAGAGGGAATTTCTCCTTTTATTTTCCATCCTCAATAAATATAGTGTTTACGTAGAAACGTAAACTCAACAATACACTCTCCTGTTTCGAGACTTTATATTTCGAGCTGTTAAAGCCGCTCCTGTGTTACGAGAATTCGCACGAGAGAGTGAGTGAGGGAGTGAAAAAGAGAGAGAGAGAGAAGAAGGAGATAGATAGAGAGTCCTCACGCGCGTATAATGGCAAATCGATAAATTGCGAGCACGCCTACACAGTGCACTGCTCTCGTTTTCTTTAGTCTGACCTAAAAATTGGTAGAAAAAAATTCGTCAACATTTGAGGCCAAAAACAACGAACAAAATTTCTCAAGACCTCTTTTTATTAGCTCTCGACTAGAACTTCTTCTTTAACTTCGCCACTCGTTGATTTCCTTTTCATTGATTTCGTTCGTTCTCATTGATACTTTCGTACGTGGGATCAGGAGAGTGTGGGATTGTAAATTTCGTTATCAGTCGATAATTCAATCGAGACCGAGTGGGAATTTGCCCGCTGAATTCTTGAGACACTTGAGATCGTAATAATCATCAACGGATGTCTAAAAGCCGTAATACGAAATCGATAACGGCGAGAATCGTGAGGACGAGTCACCGCCCACGCGAGATATTCGCCTCGGCGCTCCGAGATAGCAACGAGACGACGGCCCATAATCGTATTTTTTCCAAAACGAGAAAAAAACCATCATTATATTCCTCTTCAATGAGAAAAAAAAATGTGAACATGAATCGTCCAAAAAACAATAGTACGAAATAAATGACATTCACAATAGATTCCCATCGGACCGTAATCACAATTTTTCCAAAACGAAAAAAAAAATCATAATTATATTTCTCATTAGAAAAAAAAACAAAAAACAGACAAACCACAAAAAACCAACAATTTATCATAATGTCATTTATTTAAAAAAGATAAAAAAGGAACAATAATAAAAAAAAGATGAAAACATCCAAGAAAAAAATTAAATAAAAATTCCAAAGCTATAGATCAACAAATCCATAAAATAACTGGCCATTTAACAAAAACAAATTCCTATAAAAAAATGTCTATAAAAACTATTTATTTTCATTCACGCCTGATATACGTATGTACTCACCAGACTGTAATGGTCTATTAATGCGAAATCGATGCAAAGCTTCTCTCTCGTGGAATCTTCCACTTGCTGATTCCACGCGTTAACTCATACACGTACGTATGCGCTCGATGATATAAAAGCAGTCGAAATCGGTACAAAGGATTTGCAGCACTCGGACAATTGAATCGCGAAATTTGCAACCAACTGGCATCGTATACCAAATCGTTCATTGATCCATAACCAAATTTTTTACGAACCATTTAGCGAATATCCAACGAAATTCCATTAAACTGTAAACACACGATAAAATAATTATTCATCAAATTTCACATTACTATTATAATGTCAACAATTATTTTAAATTACCGTCCTTGGTTATTAATATCCTGAAATTTAAACTATAATAGTAAAAGCAAAATAATAATAACATAACACATGTTCAAAAAATATCAATGACGAAACTCCTTCCCTTATTTTGCTATTATTATTAACTACGTGGATAAGTGCATGTTTATAATAATAACAATAATAGAGTAATAAGAATGTACGGAATTTGAGAGGTAGCAAATGAAAATTTCAACGAAACTTAAATCATGTAAGAAGGATAAAATTAGAAAATTATTTTAATCAACAAAATCAACGTATGCGAAATCGTTCATTGATTGATCCATTACCCAAATTTTTGGGAATCATTTTTCAATTATCGAAATTCAATTAAATCATAGTCAAATGATAAAATAATTATTCATCAAATTTCACACACTATAATAATGTCAAAAATTACTTTTTTTTCATTTTACAAGGAGTTGAAAAAAAAAATTATTTTAATTAACAAAATCAACGTATGCGAAATCGTTCATTGATTGATCCATTACCCAACTTTTTACGAATCATTTCTCAGTTATCAAAATTCAATGAAATTATAGTCAAATGATAAAATAATTATTCGCCAAATTTCACACACTATAATAATGTCAAAAATTACTTTAATATCGTGCAATTTGAATTATAATAGTAAAAGCAAAATAACCATAATAATAAAAATCCAAAAAATATCAATGACGAAATTCCTTCCCTCACTTAGCTATTATTATCGACCGCGTGTATGTGTGCGTGCACATAATAACAACAATAATAGAGTAAAAAAGAATGCGTGGAATTTGAGAGGTAGCAAGTGAGAATTTCATGAAGCGAAACTGAAACCATGCAAGAAAAGGGAGAAAAAATGGGAAAAATTCTTGAACGGAGATCCGTTGAGAGAAAGATGGTTTTCACCATTGAAGTCGTAGTAAAGTGAGCTGACCAGATGCATTCAGAAGAATGGCGGAGATCGAGCGGGGGAGGGAGAACGCGCGATTTATTCCGTAAAGAGAGTGAGAGAGGGCTCGTAGTATGAATTTCATTCACAAAGTCCGGCACTCGAAGGAGCCACATTGTCCGTTTGAGTACCTGTAACTTAGGAGAGTCCCCATGGTTTTGCCTTTTTAAAATGGTATGAGAGGAGAATGTATTTTACGATGCATTACCGAGGCGAGAACGGCCCTCGAGTCGGTGCAACGTATCCTTGGGTATAACTCGCCGGCTCATTCTTTCCAGAACGAAAGCCGAGTAAGGGAGACACTATGCGCGAAACGTAAAATTCAAATTTCTTTAAAAGTGGGTATGAGTAAAGTGAAAGAGAGACAGCGAGAGAAACGGAGACGAGACTCACGGACAAACGACCAAGAATGAAAAAGTCTCAAGATCCATTCTCATTGAGGATCGAGTGGACAAAATTACAAACGCCGTCGAGCACAATGACGCGAATGACCGTGACACTCCCCAGCGACAAGTTTTCCATCTTTTCTTTTTCCCTTTCTTCACCGCTCTCTCCTCTCGCAACCTTCTCCACCGAGTCCATTGAGACGACGACTTGCCTCCTTTTTTTTTGCCTCGGTCTTCTTACATTCTGCGTGTCGCTTCTCGAGGAAAAGACGTCCAGTTTCATTCAGCTCGGCTCTCAATGGCTCGGACTTTTCGCGTAAGTCAATGGAGGATGCACTCGAGTACGATTTTTCCAGCGAATCTCAGCTGGACACTGCGCTCCGTGGGTGTTTTTACCAGAAAACGAGTCGCCAGGCTGTCTGGCTGAGATTTTCAGCGAGAGAGAGAGACGTTCAATGGAGACGATAGCTCACGAAAGAGAAAATATTCGGAGGAAAGGGGAAGAAGATTGGAGAAGTCAAAGAAATTGAGAAAAAAGTTCTTAAAAAAAGTTTTCTTTTTTCCTCAACTGGCATTTTATTGAGATTTTCACATTTTACATTGGGATTTTCACATTTCCTTCGGATTCGATTACTTTATTTTTTATTTTTATTTTTTTCGTATCGAGATTCGAATGGAATCTTTTACCTCTGGTTCTACTTGTTTATTTTCTCGGAAGTTGGACTCTTATCCGGGAAATTATTCATCTTGACCTTTCTGGAGAGACTTCCGGTTTTCTCAACCTTTCCGAGACCTTGGTACTGACCTCCGTGCTTATTTGCAAATATTATCTTGGGCATGTTTGCTCGGGAGCTCGAGGAACCCGGATCCTGGCGAACTGTCTCTCCTCGACACGTGTACATGCGCAGAGTAAACAATGTTGTTTATGTCTTGACGTCTCCCATGACGAAATTACCCAATTCGAGCTTCCCATTGCGTACCCTTATCGTCAACTCCATTCACTGCTGTAAAATAGTTTTTATAAAAATAATCTATCAGAATTTGCTATATGTAATATAAAAATAGCAATGCCTTAAAAAGGTAAAGATTAAATTAATTTAAAAAAATGATTTTCCATGAAAATATAAAAATAATCGATCTTCATTTATGAAAGAATTATCTTGTTCATCGTAACAAAATGAATTCTAGAATAAATTAATTTTCCAAATCGAACGATGCTGCATAAAAAAGTAGACATACACAAATTTACTCGTAAAAAAATTATTTGAAATTCAAAATAAAAAAATGAATGTTTTTCTATTTAGGAAATGATTACCTGATGGTTCACGATTACACAAATTCTCGAATTGATCTACTTTCAAAATACAACAATTTTCGGAAAAATGGAGGTAGATAGATTTACTCGTAAAGACAAATTTTATTCCGAACAAAAATAAAAAATAAACGTTTTTCGATTAAGAAAATAATTGATCCGTTCCCAATTACAAAATAAATTACGGAATTAATGTAATTCCGTAATACCGTAAAATACAACACCGTTCCAATAAAGCGACAAAAGTACATTTACTGAATCAACAAAGGATTAATTAAAATGTAAATATAAAAAATTACTTTTTTTCCCATGTAGAAAACAATTCGGATATTTTGGTGAAAAATTGATGGATTAAAATTCATTTTGGTAAAGCGAATGCATCGACGTTACATCAAATTGACGTTTAATTGATTACGATTTGTCGAACCCGAAATCGAAGAATGATTCGAATTAGCCTGACAGCTCCAAATTTTCGGTGCATCGCAATTTACGCTCTCGCGTACAATTTCGCTTCCTTTTTTTTTCGCACCACGAAAATATATCGCATGGTTTTCCGAGCAGGAATTCACGTTCGAAAGACCTGGCATACCACAACTTTCATTGGCGCTTTTACACCCGCGAACGAGGGTGTGAAAATACATGAGAGAAAGAGAGAGTTTGCGCGTTTATCAATCATTCCATATCGCTCCCTTGGGCAACCAAGAAATACCGTGTTCCGCTTTTAAATTAAAAAATAGTTTTGCCGGTATTCATGTACAAATATCTACTCGTTTGACATTTGGATAAAAACGAAAAAACGCATGAAAAAAATTTAATAATCCGGAAAAAAATATTTTCCCATATTTTTTTTCCAATTTTTTATCTTTACTCGAATTTTAAAAACAAATAAAACGGATTGCAAACGTTCTTTAGAAAAATATCTTCAAATAAGTCTAATGTTCATAAATGAAAAAATTCTTAGCGAGGTTTTAAAATTTTTCATAATTTTTTTTAACTCTGAGAAAAAACGATCCATTTCCCATAATTGTAATCGAATCTAATGCGCAACGTCCCGCGGTGCATAAATAAGAATATTATAGTACAGAAAAAAAGTGTAAAAATCAGCAGCGTCATTGCACGAAGTTGGAAGAAAATTTGAATGCGCTTCTACGAAGCGGGAACTGATGCAAGCACCGGTTGCGATCTCTACCGACCCGGAGCATTAATCTTGACCTGCCTCTTCCCCTCTGTAGTCCTTTGGATAATTTCGGATGGAGAATTTCGAAGCGTCCAACGATCCCAATGCGATAATGGTTCTCCGAGCGTTACGCGGCAAAAGTTCATTGTTCCCGGGCCCAAGACAATTTGCCAGCGATTCTCGTTAGCATATATCGCACCCGTGAAACATTCCGGAGGGAGATTCTCATTCAAAATTATTTCTCCGCTACCCTTAACGATACTACGAAATAAAATCACGATTTATTATCATTTTAACAGATTCGATTTTCACTAATGATATTTTTTCTCACTGTCAAATTATTTTCGAAATAGCTCGACAAAATTTAAATATTTCGTTCATCAAACATTTTTTCGGGATTGATAAATTGCCAAAATTTTGTTTATCAACATTTTGATAGAATTTCTTTTTATGATTTTTCTCTTTTTCATCTTCAATATGAATTTATATTTGTACAATTCAAGATCGAACTATTTAATGGAATTTTTAATTTTATGCAGTTTTTTTTATTTAGGAAATTTGTTAATTGTGCGTTGATCCGTTTTGCTCTCACTCTGCAATTTGTAAAGTTAACGAGCGAAATAATGGAAGTGACGGTTTCTCATTTACCTGGTAGAATATATGGAAGCGCTCGTCTATTATTCAACGAGTTTATATTGACACTTATTTGATGGCTCTGGAAGAAGGAGAGGCGAAAAAAAAGTGGATCGATTTCATGGGATGACCACGACATTATGCACGCCTCGGTGGCTACCTGAAGAGAGAGGCAAATTCAATGTTGCAACATCTGCGAGAGGTGAAGAGACTCCGATACATCATAATTTCAGGAGTGATCGTTTTTTTTTCTGTAACGAACCTTTCGGATAGCTCGATCAATTTCTGCGAGACTTTTCATAATTTGACAGCAATCGTACATATAAGAGTCCTTGATTGGTAGCATCAGATTTTACTAAGTGCACAATAAAAAATGAATGTAGTGAAAAATAAAGAAACTAAAAAAAAATTCCAAAAATCATATTTTTATTTTTTTTAAAAAAAGTCTTGATCACTTTTATTTCAAGTGAAATTTATTTTCAAATTGGTGGTGAAAAAATGTATCAAAAATTTGTGATTGTACAGTAGAGAATAATAAACGATCGACATAATTTAAAATGCAGATATCTAAAAAGAACTCAAAAAATAAAAAGTCACATTTGAATTTTAAAAAGTTCAGTAAAGTGTTAAATTCTTGAATTTCAAAGCCATTTATTATCATTTGATAATTCGTCAAATATGTCTATGGGTGGGGTTTGAAATGCAGAACAGTCAATAAGTTGAACGGCCAAAATCTTGAAAAAAAAAATTTTGAACATTCAATTATTGGAACAGTTAATAATT
>JAPYYX010003294.1:0-11508 GCA_030522605.1 Cremastinae sp. B BG-2022a | reverse complement strand
ATAATTTAGATGTAAGTATTTGATAAAAATTGTCAAAAATTCTATATATTTTTTCTAGTTGTGATTTTGACCAACATTGTCACTAGGCAGCCACCTTAATACACGGAAATGTATTCAAAATCTACGAATACACCATTTCTTCTTTCTATTAAAAAAACGGATAAGAGATTATCAAGGTTTTTTCGCAAATCGAATTCTTTTTAGTTCAATTGTTTTCTGAAGTTGAGCAAATAAAAGCATATCGATTGTTCAATCGAGAAGAACGGAGGAGAGAGAATTGTGCTCGACTTTAATCACGGTGCATTAGCGATGAACGTGAGAAAATAATTAAAGAAGGAACGTAGCTGGATTTTCATGAGCTCGCTAAAAAAGAAATACGAGTAAAATGAACACAAAAATGTTGAGAATGCGTGTGCACGAGCAAGGACGACGGTACTCGAAAACTCCTTCCTTTCGATCATTAAAAAATGAAGCGAGAGCGAGAGGAATTTATTTTAAACGAGAACAATCGTACGGAGTGCTTTAGAATCGCCAGGACTTAAGAGCGCTTCAATCCATTCCGGTCAGGAGCAGCCAGAAATTAGGTTTAATGTCGTTAAAGAAAGGAAAAAGAGGAGAAAAGTGGCTGGATAGGTTCGAAAAAAAGAGTGAAAAAAAGGAGAAGCGAGACCACTGTCTCGCTTCGATTAAACTGAGGAACAAAAAAACAATGCCGGGAGAAGGATGGAAAGCGTTTAAAAGCCTGAAGAAGCGAAATGACTAGCCAGAGGGACAGGAAGAATGATGGATTAGAAAAAAAGGTGGAATCGTGCATGGTTGGCTAGTCAAGGAGGAAAATGTCTGGACAGTTTGGAATCAGCAGGGCAAACTGCGATCGTCTTTTGCCACTGGTGCTCATTTTATTGTTTATCCTAAAAAACGCTAAAAAATCAAAATTAAAAGGCTATTTACAACAGCAATAAAATTATCTCTGTTTTTATTTGAAATAGCGTAAAACGAAATCACGTTGATGAAAAGAGCATTGATATACCTCCAGCTCATCCCACGCAATTATATTATATAAAAACAAGAATTACTTGATATTTCATACAAATCTCTTTGATCCTAGTACATCCTATTTTATTTTATGTTATTATAACAGCATGAAATAAAATTGGACCAACATCAAAGACATATCGAATTCATTCGTTCGCGTTTATACCAATGCTCATTAATTAAAGGAACGTGATTATGAAAATTGCCCAGTGAACTTCCGAGGATCGAGAATGTAAAACAATTGGACCTTTCGCCAAGACATCAGTACTGTAAAGTTTATTTCAAACTTTGAGTCGCTTATCTGTTCTTGTTAACGAACGAGTGGGAAGTATCCTCCCAGCTCTTCGGAGCTTTCGTGACCTTTCAGAGGGCAACCAGAGATAAGACCGAGTCGAGTGCAACAAAACTAAGAATAATAACAACAAAAAATGACTAAACAGATGAAAAATGTAAAAGTTTGTAAAAAAAGATGAAGGAAATAAGCGGTGGAAGGTTGCATGCATGTTCTGGCATCGTTTTCTCTCCCAATGGTCCCGTGTACCAGGATAACACAAAGAGAAAGAGACAAATCCAATATGGCTGCAATTTATGCACTTATACAAGTCCAGGATGAAGATAAATACAAATAGACAAGAGTGCGGGAAAGAATCGTTCGTGTATCCTTCTCTCGGGGAAGATATTTAATGTAGGAGCATGTAGAAATAAGCCTTTCGTGCTCGTAAGTGGACGCGGTGGCGAAGAGCAGCTCATTACATGCCGCACCGAGCTTGGATATGTATTTATGCCCCAACTTCGTACATGGACGGATCGAGAATCGAGGCGAGACCTCGCTAACGCGTCTGTACACACGGCTCCGCATTCAACGATAGAGGAAAACGTTTCTTTTTCTTCTCCTCTTCTCTCTTTATTCCTGATCGTCCTTCTTCCTCCTTCGATTTTTTCCGCCGTTCGCCCTTTCTTCATTTGCGATGAAAAAAAAGAGAGAAGAAAAGTGAGCAAGAGTCACTGCAAAAAGGGACAAGATTACGTGTACGAGCAACACTTTTGCACCTTACTAAGAGTCATTAAGTCTCTGAGGCTTTAGCTCGGATAACCTTAATGACTCCCCCACGGGGCTTGTATAATTCGATGCAACAACACACGTCTCTCCACTCTTAGTTGCTTCTCAGCTTTTTCTTTTTTTGCTACTCTTCCTTTCTCGTTTCCTTTCTTGCTCTTTATTTTCCTCTACTGGGAGTTTCTTCTACCTTGGGATCATAAATTCATTGTCAATTTCACGAAGGGAGAGGATATTTATCAGAAAGACTACAATCAATTACAAGAGATAGTGAATTTGAATTGCCTTCGGGGTTATTGTTGAAAATTGATTTTATAAATATCTAATTTTCTGAATTAGTTATATCTTTTTAAGATGCACCATGTAATTCTCATTTTCCTTGAAAAATGCATTCTTAAGTCACATCTGTGCATCTTTGTTCTCAGTGTTGCTGGCATAAATTAAAAAATGTAATCGTCGCTGTTGCACTGAGCAATTTGCTTTAGGTTTTCTCCGTCTCTCTGGTTGCGTTCGCTATTAGGGTCAATCAAGATAATTGTGGTACTGAAAGTAACTATGATAGTCAGGTTCTTCTCGTAGAAAAAAATAAGAGAGTGATTCGAGTCTACCCTTTCATTATCCGTACTAGATCGATGTTACCTAGGCACATTCACGAAATTGCCTCGATTTGAAAATAGTTTGGTTTAATTGTGGTTTTTTAAATAAATTGTCTTAAACATTTATGCAAATCATTATTCACAACTATTTTGATCAATTTTGTTGAATTTGGAATTTGAAACATGATTTTTAAAATTGTTGGCAATTGATGATTATTTCAAGTCTATTTTTTTCTATTAATTTGTTTTTATTTTTTAGTATTTTTTATGTATTTTATTTACTTATTCGCTGAGAAATATTTCTCTTTCCTGTCTCCGATTCTCTCTTTACTTTGCACCCTTCGCTATCGCGGATTCGCTTCGTAGCACCGCATTATTTACGAGCATCTCTTTTTTCTCTTGGAGCACGCGCGTATAAGTACACGGACTCGCGAAGGGACAAAAAAAATGAAGAACGATGCAGCTCGTTAGAGGTCGAGGCTTGGCTAATTATCGATCAAAATCAATCATCGTCCCGGTTCGCTTATGGCACGATCGCGATCGGCAAACCAATAAATTTCAGCCCGCAGAGGAGAGAGATTATTCTGTATAGAAATCGGTAGCGAGATGATCCACTATTTATTCTATTCTCGACGCTTCCAGTCGATTCGGTTTGCGTGTTCGCTGAACGCGTTCACGATCGATTAAGCATTCGAAGGCACAATTACGACTTAAATGACATTAAAGTTTTGAAACGAGGAATTTTTAGTATTGAAATTGTTTCACAACATAATTCTTTGACTATTATCAATCTTTAGAATTTGATTTTTACTTTTGTATAGATATTGAAAAAGTTATTTGTAGATTCTTTTCTGGCTTGTCATTTTTTTCCAGGTGAGAACGTTATTTTTTATCAAACATGCAATCAATCATATACCTTAACTTACATGAGATCGGATATTGAAAAAGATATATGCGAGTTATCAAGACTCTTAGTAGCGCACATAGTTGCAAGTATCATTAATCACGTCTAACCAGACCAAGTGATGCAAGTCCAGGAAACTTCCAGCAAAATCGATATTCCTTCTGACCGAGTGGAACCAAGTTGACCGGAAACGCGGTATTTTCATTCCTCCCTCGAATGGTAGAACATCTCGAATATTTTCAAGACATATTGCCGGGCTCGTAGAAATTTGCATATCGTTATAAATGTTTTCTCTCATGCTCCGAATAATTTTCTTGTTGTTTCATTTTTTATCTCTTCTCGATAAATTCGAATTTAACTCGGAAATGGTTCTCGTCCGGCCTAGAAATACCTTGAACAACAAAAATGCACTGTATTTCGCAATTAACATAATAAAACAATACAGTCTGTTCACATGTACGAAATAATATTTTGTGAATATCATCAAAATTTTTAGTACACAATTTTTGTTGAAATTTCAATGGGAATGTTCTAGCTGTAAAGAATAATTCAAGGAAGGATCAAGTAAAACGCGGAGACAAAAGAGCTGGGTGTAATTGTCGCGTGAGTCTCATGCTCTCTGTCATTTGTTTCGCGATCATTGTCGCGTCGTAATCCCATTAAGACTCTTTTTCCCGGCATAATCGCGTCTCGGAATGAATCCAGCGAGAAAAAGAACGAAAACAGAGAGGAAGAGAGAGATGGAAAAAAGATCGTGTGAAAATTCGTGGGCCGCACACGACGATCGTAATCGTGCCGGAAGTTCCATCCGTGTGTTCGGCGTCGCAACAATTCCGTCGAGGTGCGAGCAATGATCGGAAAACGTCGCTTTATCCCGTGTTCGTTTCATCGTTTATACTCCCTAGTATCTCCGAGAGAAATAAAAAGGGGGAAAAAATGGAAGAAGAGTATGATTTACTTCCTCCGGGCTTGCTTTTAACGCTTATCTCAGGATGTTCTGTCACGTCCACACATGAGCGATTCTCGAACGTAAGGCAGGATATGACTCCGTTTAACAACTTTTTTCATTCATTTCATTTTTTTTTATTATCTAAATCTTAAAAGCATGCTCGAATCTCTCGTAGGAATTTCCTTACGATTTTCCACTTCGACGGGTGATAAATATTTCTCACTGCACCCTCTAATTATCTCGATGTGAACACTTATCGAGCTCTTTTCTTCTAATTTCTTTGACAAAATGTAAATTTATTTGTCTATATATTCTGCATACTCGTGTCCTATAGCCTCGGATTTTTAGTGTAATTCTAATTTATTGAAATTTGACTTTTGTCAAAATGAATGCAAATTTTTTATGTGTCTATATAGCACCCGACGATTTTTAATTCTTGTTTATCTTTCTGTGATTCTTTTCAATTACATGTAATTCTCGTTTTTAACAGTGGCCAGGTGATTTTAATTAAAGTCTTTGTTTTACGAAAAAATTTGATTCATCATGAATTTCAATTTTCTCAATTTGAATGCGCGGCGTTTGAATAGGAAAAAAATTCCACGTTTTTCTCTTACTCTTTCGTATACGTCAGCTATATTATTCAAGGATAATTCAGGCAAAATGAGGATAAGTGCAATCAGTCGAGTGAGAGATAAGAGAGGCAAAAGCGGGAGAACGAATCAGTGATCTCGTTATGATGGCAGAAGAAATCTCGTATGTTAGCAGAAACAGAAAAGAGAAATAAAAAGAAGAGAAAGAGAGGCGGGAACAAGAATAAGAGCCTCGAGGGGCTCATCGCTCACGCATCAATGTCAACGAGAAAATATATTTCGAGCAATTTCCTCTCGCTTTTCTTACTTCTGGCGCACAGACTCGATACACAAATAGAAAATTACCTATGGGGAATATAATTCGCGAAGTAATATTTTTCTTTTTGATTGTTTTGAAAATATGTTTACGTGTAATTACGAAGATTGTATTTAACTCAAATTGTTATTCCGTCATACTTTGTTTTCTTTTTAATTAGCATCGTCGTACGCTTAATTAATTTTATTTTTCTGTCAAGTCGAAAGAGATGAGGAAGCGAACGAATGATGAAGGAAGGAAAAATTCTCCTCTTTGGTTTCTCTCGTTCTCGAGCTGGAACTTTAATAATGCTGGAAGCGTCTTTCGTTTCGCGAGAATATACACGCGTTGGTTTTATTCTGCGGCTATGAGGAACGGACAGAGCGGTGAAGAGAAGAAAGGGGCCTGGGGATTAAATAACAGAGGGAATGAGCTTTTTTCTGATAAAACATGAAAAAAAGAATAGCGAGGCGAAATTGAAAGGTAGGCAAGAAAGACAAGCTTTCAAGCACTTCTTCAATTTACTGTAGTGCTATCGGTACAGTCGAGTGAAAAACAATATTATTGTTGGTTTTTCTTTTTGTACCGTATGAGGTTTTTCACTTTATTTTTATTTTAAATAATTTCAATTCGATTTATTCAAGAACGTCTACTGTCATCTGGGATTGATACGTATACGTATATAAAAAAAATAAAAAAATTATGAAGATGATATTATGAAGCTTAAAAAACAGGGATTTAGTCGGTGAACCCCTCCAATGAAACACGTAGATACTCTCAGCCGTTTCGAGGGTGGGCGCACTGTATCGAACATTTACCCTGAAAACTTTGACTCTCAATAATTTGACATCCTTTGAATTTTCAATATGAATGAATTTTCAATTCAATCAAACTTTCAATGTCGTTTTTTGTATCTTCAAGTTGTGAAATTTATTGATTTAGCGTACTCAAACGAGGTCGTGGATTCTGCGCCGCTTTCGACATTTTCGAATAAATGACTAGAGATGACTATTGAAGAGGCTTCAGAGTGAGAAAGATTTTTCTACTGCACGCATACTCGCTTTTCCCTTCGCCCGAGATAAAACATTTTTCTTATTTTTTATTCATACGGGCATCCGTTCACGAATTTGCATAATTACATAGAACGAACTGCGAGCATGAAGTCGAGTCAGTCCTCGTACTCTCACCGTACTCGTTCCTTTAATCACAAGATGAACCTTGGCGACATTTTTTAATTAAAAGATATTCGAACGTGATAAAAAATGAATAAATCAAGATCGATATTGTTCCATTCAATTTGATTTGAAATTAATTTATTCAAAAAAGTTGATTAAAATTGATAAGAAAACTTCGATTTTTCAGTAACTTTAATAGCAAAACGTAGAAAAATACGGATTTTGTTAAATTTTAAATGAACTGATAATAACGAACAGAAATACAAAAGGGGATTTTCTTAAAACATCGAGATGGGAATCAAATTCTATTTGTGAATTTTAAATATTCGAAATCTTTTTTAAATGAAAGAGTAATACGAGATGATGGCCATCTTGACAGAGATATCTCCCCATCCATTTGAATATAAGAGAGGATTGATTTCCAGTTGCTACGTTATTTTTTTCGGAATTATAGTAGGATTGTGATGGAAAACGAGAATGATACATGCCCTGAAGCAAGACATCCATAAATAACGAGAATGTCAATTATAAATGGATACACAACTTTTTTTCGGATCTGCTTTCTGATACATCCGTGCAAATATACGTATATAAAGACACTCAGCAAAATTGATATCGATTTCTGTATTGTTATCATTCCTTTTCCTAAAACTCGGAAAAATCATCTATAAAAGGGTAGAAGAGATTTTTCATTCATTTAAATGTAGAGTTCCCAGTCAAGGAGAATAATAGAAGGATGTCAAGGATATGTTACTTGAAAAATAACGGTCCGTCTTTCTGGAGTCTTACGCGACGAGAAAAATAGAGAAAAAGCGAGAGAATTTTACACCGCACTCGGGCGAAAGACGTACGAGAGATTTCGCCGTTCGTCTTTTCTTTTCTCCTTCGTCTGCTTATTCGTTCCTTATTCCTCCTCTTTGAGGAAGTCTTGGAAAAGATCAGAATCTGGATGAGGAATGCCAGTGCCAGTAATTATCTGATTGCCAGCCCAAGAGGTAGAGAGAGAGAGAGAAAGTAGAGGCAATATCAAAGTATAAACGCACTGACACACGGAAGCGAATAAGCTGTAAAGTTCGCGAAACGAGCGAAAATATACACGCATGAGTCTTTTCAAGTGCATCAAACTGCTCGTTTCTCAGCTCCGCTCGTTTCATGCTTCCAGCATACGTGCAGACAAGCCTCCGCGAAGGCCGGGGTCAAACGAAACGATGACTCACATTTTTATTCAAATGCAAAATATCCCGGAAATTGCGTATGGCCTCGAACTCAAAAATCGTACAGATCGTTTTATCATATTTTTAACATGAGCTTTTGAATGCCTTTTGGTTTTACGCTGCGTTACTCTGTCACAGAGATTAAAGTTTAATTACACGCGTCGATAATATTTACCGAATGGTAAAAAGGGCCGAATTGAGCCGGACAACAAATTATATCCCAAAGTAAATATTTACCTGGCGTGATTATCACATGCGATAATATCAAAACAAGATGAAAATTCATAATATATGAATGCATGGAAATTTTATATTAAATTTGGTTATCGCGTTGAATGAGTGAAAATTTTATAACAAATTTGGTTATCACGCGCTAATTGAAATCTTTGACACTTTTCTACATTTTTCTTCCCCTTTTTTCCCCCCAACATGCTGAGACTTCCGACTGGGTACGGACTATTCTCGTCGGAGTTAATCCTCATGAAAGGCACGATTAAACGCCACGTATTTACCACCTGCTCTCTTACTTGATTCAACCTTGATCCTGTTTGCGACTTCACGCGCTCAAGATTCCCGCTTTCCTCGAGTCCCTCTTCCAATCCCTCTCTCTTTCCTCAATCGTGCTCATTCATGAATTATTCACTGTATAATTATTTACGACCTATTATTGTTCCTGTTTATGCACCTTTGCTTAATTAAATGTAACACTCCTTTCACAGCCCCAGACAAAACTTTTCCTCTGTTCTTTAATGTTTAAGAGTCGTTAGAAAAATTGGCTGCACTTGTTTAAAATATATGCTGTTTCATTTTATAAATTAAAAAATATACATTGCTAATTTTTTTTTTCCATTGACTTGGGATAATCTAAAATACGCTTTTTTGACGCTTGATTATTTTCTATCGTAATTATAATAAAAATTATTTACCAAGCGTGAAAATGGATGACGAAAACATAAAAAAACAGGGAGTTAATTAAAACAAATTTTACAAGATTACTTTCGTTGGGCCTGACATTACGTACATTTTTTTCCCAAGTATCGTAATTTTCACAGAAAATGTAAAATATCCCTTTTCCCATCATCCGTGAGAATGTGGAATAAACTTTATCATTTTTGACTCGTATCCAGAACAAAAAAAGGAACAACAGAGGTCCTGGGTATCACGTAACATCTCCAAACAGAAGTAAACTCTTAAGACGGAAGAATAAGTACAGAGAATAAAAAACCGTTGCACGTGCCCGAGAGAGAAAACGACCGAATTGTTGTATACGAGAACGAGGACATCTGTTTTGACAAAGAAAATTTGAAAATAATTCTCTTAACTTTTCGACCCGGTTCAACTGTACGATAATTAGACGCTCACGAATTTTTTTTATTCATTCATCATATTATTTTTTCACCTCTGTAGAGAAACTCGGCAAATATAAATTGGATTAAAAGTAAGCTCGATTTTCATGAATAACAAAATTCTCATTAGCAGTGACAGTATAACGAAGAAACTTTAATCACATTTCTCGAAACTTTTTCCCGATGCTGTATTTTTTTTTTGTCCCCGAACTTTGTGGAAATTAGTCGACTCGAACCATTTGATCATCATTTTTTTTCCTCGATCGTTCTCGAATTTATTCTCACTTATAGTTGATTTGAAATTTTAAGGTCATCAAGGTTAAATAATTTGCTCGAGGGCATCAAGTCTCGTGTGAAGTGTCAGGATTTGTGTCCTTTTTTTGATTTCTATCACTTATCTGCGACGTTCATTAGTCTCTATTAAAAAAAATACGTCCTCGTTAATTACTTCAAATCTCTCTGAAAAATTCTAACCATTTACGACTCCAATTGACAAACCCAAAGAAACGAGAGTAAGAAAATTTAAAGACCGATGAATATCAAAATTGCTTCGAAGGTAAATTCGCAGTGAATTATTCACGAGTAAATAAAAAGACTTGGAACTTTTTCCTGAAGTAATTATCGCAATTTGCATGGTCCGATTATCGGGGCGCAATTGTTCCGACTGCAAATCTGAAATTAAATTTGCGTAAAATCTTCTTCCTCGCTCGTACTCGTGGAAAAAAATGGGCAAAAGAGAAATGAAGAGGCAAAGTGCGTTTCATCACGATACATTTTGCTCGCTCATTTCGCTACTCGATTTATTTTTCTATACCGTTGGAACGAGGCATTGTGGATATAAGAAAAATACGATAATAGGAACCAAATGCGAATCGTGTATTTGCCAGGAAGCTGAGAACACAGCGCAGATATATTTTTCTCCGCGTGGCCCGTTCTTCCATTATTTATCGAAACAACGGTTCAATCCGTGCTTTCCCTCAATTCGCCGCCGCTTCATTCTTTGCAAATTGAATCGTTTTATTGACCATCGGATTCTTCTGGCAGTCGATCAGAATTCATTGTACATCTCATTTTTATTATTCTCTTCCGATTCTCCTCTCATTTTTTTTCCCTCCGGATACCGGCTCTCATCGCGATTCCCACGTTTTCTCCGCTTTTGTTTTAGATACTCAATATCGACAGCTCTCGTATTTTAAAAAGTACCGGAAGAATCCTCGTCCCTTTTTCGAACGGTATAGCAAAAATTTTTGCAGTTTGCCCAGCGTGGGAAAATTCTTTCAATATATATTCAATTTCTGGGCTAGCGGATTTTTTACTTCGGAACAAATTTATATCTTTACGAGTTTTAAATTCATTCGTACTTATGTTTTCAATTACATTTAGTTTTTTCGATTGACGATTAAACACTTTTTGTTTGTCGGTTAAAAAATAACACGGCAGATGGAGAGATAAAAGCGATGAGGACGAGAAAGAACGTCGCGCAAGTTTCTGTGTCAACGAGTCCGCGAGGCCGGATCGGTCGCGGCTAGTTGATCCCTCGACGTCCGGTCATAACGTCATCTTTTAATACGCGCGCACCACTTTTTTTCAACGAAACAAAAAATTAATTAGGAGAAAAAAAAGCGATTAGACTCTTTTTCCCGAAAATGGACGGTAAATCTCTTTTTTCATAACATTCCCATTAGATTTCAATGAAAATGTCTGGTAAATCGAGTCCGGAAAAATAAATCATTTTGTTTTTCAGATATTCAAAAAATAGTAATAAAATCTCAAGCGCAAAGAAAAATATGTTACAGTCTCAGGGAAAAAAATAGTATATCAAACTGTTTCCTATCCTGAGAGAAGTAAAATATACAAGCATATATAAATTCAAAATTGGACAATCAGGCAATGAGCTCGCATTCACCGCAGATTCTAATTTCGAATGATAATAAGAGGAAGATCGTTAAAAATAACAAACAAGCGAAACTTTTCACCGTGATTAACGGACAGAAGTCAATTTATAATAAGTCTCCGACGATCGGGGACGCAAAACTGTCTTCCTCGGGTTTCTTATTCTTTCTTTTCTCATACGTACGAATATATTCGCGGTGATGAGAAAAAAAAGAGCGTTCGCGCGGTTATGTGTGACACTGATGAATCAAAGAAAATATTCCACAAACCTACATACTTCTTTTGCCATTCTCGTTCTGTGCAATTGCAATCAGACGCTGACTCTCGTCCTATTGAAATAAAAAATAAAAAATATTATGTACAGTGCAACCTACGAATAAGCACGGTTGCAATAAGCACGGTTCCCCTATTTCTCGCTCGAGCTCTACCCCCACTCTGACTCGAACTCCGAGCT
>JAPYYX010003293.1:0-15961 GCA_030522605.1 Cremastinae sp. B BG-2022a | reverse complement strand
AAATATTTCTAAAAAATATCATTTTTTTAAAATTGCAAAAGGCGTTTCACGCTCAAAGGCTACGGCTGTGTCTAAATACAGCCTTCCTAATTTTTTTTTGTAGCTACAATAGTTTTCGAGGTATCCAAAAAATAAATTTGAAAAATAGAAAAAACAGCGAAATTTTGAGTTTTGAACTATTTTTGAAAAAATTTTTTTTATTTCTCTCCCTTGGTAGAACTTTGTTTTATGACGAAAGAAAACTTCCTACCAAATTTCATCCATATCGGAAAGGTTCAATTCCAACTATTTGTCGAATTGATATGGAATTACCCATAAGTAAATTGTTTTTAAATCCAAGTGAATTGTAAGTTTGAGATTAAATGACTAATTCAAATAAAGGAAATGACATCTACTTGCCCACATTTTTTTCTTTCCATTGTGGTCTTTGAATATAAGATGTGTATCTGTCAGATATAATCTTCCATCGGAATGATTGTTGCCATATCTATCCAACATTCGGACACCTTCAACCTGAGGCAGAAAGACGAAGTCGCGCAAGAACAATTTAAAACTTTTATCAGGAAAAAAATGTAATAAAATATAATATAAAGAATTATTTCCTTCGTAAACAGTCAACTCGCAGCTTATGCACTGCACAATTATTCACCTTTTAAGACCACTATTATTTTAAAATACATTTTTTTAAAAAGTTGTACACAAACCTTAGTCATTTTCCAGGCCTAAATGAACTTACACTAATTAAACTAAAGTAGCGCTCTACGTGTACGTAAGAGGTTATTCTAAAAAGATCATAACATTCGTGTCATTTAGATTACAAGTGAATACACATCGTAGCGGAAAACACTGTCGAACTAAGTTAGCTTTGATAACAGCCAAAATAATAATTATTATCAAGTATGCATTTCTCTGGCTGAAAACTGTTGGTTAGATTATTGTTATCATCAAACGAAAGATGGATGTGACAGCTATTGTAGAACATGTTCAACTGTCCAAGAGCCTATCAACACGATCAGTTTTTTTTTGTATCCGACCGACAGGTGTACCGACAATTGATAAGTAAATGTGAAAAACAATATAAAATATAATTATTCATTTACCAAGTTTTTCTGTACAAGGATCATTTTAGAATTTATTTTTACTTTGATTTATAAAAATGAAAATTGTAATCAGTCTATTCAAAATGATACAACAAAAATCACGATCAAAAGTTCTTGCGTTCCGAAATTCATAAGCACGGAATTCGCTTGTAGTGCCACCTATAATAATGACGAGACGTCGAAATGTTTTACCTACACGTACGTATTTTTTTGTACAATCTGTCTATCTTTGTTCTTTGTTCATTACCCTTGCTTTTTGCACATACTTATACATACCAAATACCAAGAAGACACCAAAAACATGCATCCACGCTTTTTACGGTGACGAATTACTAAAATGGATCATAAAAGTAAAAATCAAGAAAGCCAGAACCGCAATAATCACAAAAATAAAGGATCTGATGGAAAAAAAGTTTTTGATAAAAAGACATATAGGTTAAAAAAATACAGTAATAAATACAAAGGTAAGTTCGTAGCAGTAAATTTTTATTTTCACTTTTTTTATCTTTTAATTAATTAGGTATTATTGTTTGTAGTTGATCAGTTCGAGGATCGAAGAAAAAAAGCTGTATTGCGCAATTTTTACAAGGACCTTAAAAAAGAACAAGGCAAAGGATTTGTCAAACCATTTGCTGGAACAGATGAAAATACGCAACAAGGAGAAAATAGGTAAAAGGAATAAATTATTTAATGTATCGATTTAAAAACGTCAATTTCTATTTTATCATTGCAAATTTTATTTTCAGTAACAGTAAAAAACATAAGAGTGCATTTTTTGCTGCCAAGGAAGAATTCAGAAAGAAGAAAAATGAGAAACAAGCGAAGAGAGAAGAATACTTGAAGTCTAAATCAGAACGTGAGGAGGCTTTGACTAACTATAGAGAAAAGAAAAAGGAAATGTACAAAAAATTGTCAAAGAAAACAAAAAAGGGTCAGCCCGTCATGAAAGATAGATTGGAGATGTTATTAGAAAAAATAAAGGAATCAACGGCAGTGGATTAAAACTACCAAATTCTCGATTAAAAATGTATCTGAAAAACATTCAATTTATTGTTTGTATAAATTTTTATTGATACTTTGTTCAAATTAGTTTGTCATTATTAATAAGAATACAAACAGAAATTTTCTCAAGTTTGAAAAAAGCGTTTTTCCATAAAATGCAAAATAAATGCAAATGAACTTTCATCTAATAATGCTTTCAGGCAATTATAACAAAGTTCTCTTCTTTGTACAATAATTTTTTACAATAAATTAATTAATTTCAGTCTATTATGAAAAATGCAGTCAACATTTTTGTATAAATTATAACTTATCCGTATTGCATTAAAATCTTGATCTAATTCTTATAATTTCTCCTGTTTGAAACATTATGGGTCATCACAGTGTGACCCTCTCAAAAATCTCTGATTTTTGTGATTTTTTTTTAATGTTGCAATAAAGTGATCGGTCCGGTTTTTTTTTATAAATTTTATAAACATTCATGATGGATACAACATGATTTTTTAAATGTTTATTCATTAGGTTTATAATTGTTAAATAAATTTTTCTCCGAATAGGGTTTTTTAAAACGGTGCCCACGATTGCGGCCGCAATTTTGATCTGAAACAAAAATTCCAAAACGATTATTAATCTGTTGGACAGTCGCGTTATGGAGGGGTTTGTTTTTAAATCTTCCAATTTTTTAAATGAAAAACTGTCGAAAAAAAGGCCAAATTCGACACTTTGTTCAAACCGCCGCTATTTTGTCAAATTAAAAAAAAAACCCCTCCATAGCGCGACTGTCCAACAGATTAATAATCTTTTTGGAAATTTTGTTTCAGATCAAAATTGCGGCCGCAATCGTGGGCACCGTGCAGGAACTTTTATTAAACAATTATAAACATAATAAATAAACATTTAAAAAATCATGTTGTATTCATCATGAATGTATTTATTTATAAAAAAACCGGACCGATTACTTTATTGCAACATTAAAAGAAAAATCGCGAAAACCAGAGATTTTTCGGAGGGTCACACTGTGATGATCCCTTATCTGAATTTCGTTTTTCTCATTATTTTACTGAAATATTGTAAAATAAACAGCTAGGTAATAATAATCTTTAAACTTCGCGCGTTTATCCGTTTACCAGGCGAAAACGGAGTGGTTTTTCCAGTAGTGCGCAGAGACGGCGCTGCTGCGTCTCGTAGCGTTCGGGGGGCGAAAGCCGATTACACGTACCTCGCGGGGTAGACATCTAGCCGTCATCCAGAGACACTAGTCAGCGGTTGCAAATGGCGACAGCCACAAAATCTGTGGCACCGAGTCGCGAATAAAAGTTTACGCCTCCCCGTGCACTCGTTCATCATTCTTATCGCGATACACTTTTACAGTCTTTCTCTTTCTCTCCCTCTCGCTCTTTCTCGGATCGGTACGTAACATGTTTGCTCGACAATAGTGCGTTATTATCCAAATTACTCTTGATAATCGTCAAAAAAGGTTGGACGTGACGTTGAAAATGGGGAGGATTCCTGTCGGCGAATTATCTTGGAGCAGTGATTACGATTTTTCTATAGCCAACAGTACAAAATGATACCTCAAAAGTGTCCCATTATATTTTTTACTCCGTGCAAGACAATCCCGTACTTGTTAATCTCACAAAAAGAATGTCTTATCAAGTTTCGCGTAAATACAAAAAATACCCGCTCGCTATCCGCTCTGAAAAAATATTTCGATCGTGTCGTGTTCCCGATGATAATATTCTTTGCGTCGTCCGCTGTATCAATTCTTCATAATTTCATGGTCGTGCCGCAATTTTATAAAAATACCGTATTACACCAGTTGGGTTAAATAACCAAAACACATATAGTGTCGTGTAATTTTATTTTATATTTGATAAAAACGATAAAACGTCTTGTTAGTCGGTTATTCATCGCAATCTCACATACAAGTTTTGCTTATATTTCATCGTAATACCGGTTAGTTCTCGTAAATTGTTCGTCACCGATAATCGTTTCAGTTTCGTGAATAAAGTTGAAGAATCTTCCAATGTGTTTAGTTTGATTGTAATTGTCGAACGCGCATAGAATTTTTTTTACTGACTGTACAATTGACTTTCAAAAGTGGCGGGTAAAGAATGCCTTGTCAAAATATGGCAAGTGCATGATTTTGCGAATATCTAACCTCAATCGGTCGTTTTTCGATCGTTCGTAATAACAGATGCAATAATTACTCGTACTCACAGATGCGTTCATTATTTTCCAGTCGCGGTACGTCGGAGTAAAATAATTGCGGTAAAATTACTGGTAAAATATCAAAGTCGCATCTTTACTATCCTTTCCCTCGATCTTTGACTTTTGACGATATGACTTGATACGTGTGTGATACGCGGTTAGAAGACTGTGTGCGCGCGCGACGCGGCGACAGTCACAGACGGCTGCTGTCAAAATCGGTTCTCCGTTATCGAAATTGGGTCGTGACATCCCGACGTCTATTCTTACCGCCCGGCGATCAACGATCCTGCCGAAATCGTTTAATTCCTTCTCATTTTCACATCCGTACGTTGCTTGATTTTGTTGATTCTCAATTCACTCGTTATACGGCCTAAATGGACGCACGAGTAACCTCGAGAATGTATCGTTCACTCCGACGCTAGGTGGTCGACTTTTATCTTCGAACTATATCGAAAAACTCATCGAATGAAAAATTTCTTTCTCCAAAGAAACAGTTACGAATAAACTACAATTCGCGATTAAAACTCTAATTTATGCAATTATTACTCCGTTTTTTCATTTGCGCGTTGCAAATTTTTTTTTCGTATTTTTAAATCAGTATTTTGTTCCATGACTGCAGTTCTGATGTTGTTTATTATTTACATACTTGTCACCAGGTCGTTCTAAATAAAAAGGAGCAAAATGCCGGCTGTACGAGGAGATGGTATGCGAGGACTGGCAGTCTTCATTTCAGATATTCGAAACTGTGAGTGAAGCGATGCATTTTGAAATTTGAAAAAAAATTGTTTTTTTCCTCTTTATTTTGCCACAAAAGCATGAAAGTAGATATAAATCTAAATAGAATCATGCGCTATTATTGAGAGGTCAATAGATTTAATGGCGGTATTTAAATTTATTTTAGTAAAAGTTGATTATGATCAAATAATGGTTAAGAGAAAAGGGCAAAGCTCAACGAGCCACTTGCATATTTAATAGTGACTGTTGATCGATCTGTGAGTTTTCTTATTGATAAAATCATTTATGACCGTCGGAGGATGATTGCTCCTTGAATAGCTGGAGATAAACTAACGGACAAAGTGAGAGCAAGAGCAAGCGTGTGCAAAGACCTTGGGGGGCGGAACTGTGATACCGGAATAACTTTATCTCTTCTTTCCCAGTGTTGGGTGATGGAATCAGACTTTGTCATATGTATATGTGTATCACTGCCCACATTTTCGTGTGGACAAAAAATAAATACTGTTTATTTACCATTCAAGAAAAATATAGGCCAGATTGAGATTAATATTTGAAGGAATGAATTTAGAGATTTTAATGAGAATCTGACTCATTAATATTCCTTAAAGTGTTTCTTGATACGGCAATAAGAAAAAAAAATGCAAACGTAAATGTTAAATATATAAAGAACTAAAAAATTAGAGGAAAGTTTTCACGTTTGACTACAATTTTTTATAATGTCCTAAAATTGAGTATAAAATTGTTTTCTCAATTTTAATCGTTTCTGACAAATTGAACAGAAAAATGTATTCTCATAGACGAAATGTACAGCTGTATATCAAAAAACATGAATGAAAATTTCTCATTTTACTTGAACTTGACATGAATAGTGATGTATAATTTATACTTTTGCCACGTTATATACGTTATGAAACATACTTGGAGATATTTCTTACATATTCAGTAAAACCATGAAGACAATGAAGTATTATGAGAACAATCATCATGTTACGTTTCTCCAATCATATTTACAAATCTTTCTATTGTAATTTCCGCGATACAACGTTCTCAACAAATATCTAATCAAGATTAGTTTTAAGGCGAAGTAAATAAAGTGAATATGATCGATTTGAGGAGTATGGCCAAGTGGCACTTTGCCATTTAACTTTCTTCATCCAATTGTGTAATATCGGTGTCCTTGGAGCTATTTCATTCAAGCACAATTAGAAAAAGAAAATGAAAACCGTATTCATCCTTTGTCGAATGATCATATTTACGATATTAAAATGACAATAGTGGAATAAAAATGATGAATTATTGTTTATCAGGCAAAAGTAAGGAAGCTGAAATCAAGAGGATAAACAAAGAATTGGCAAACATCCGGAGCAAATTCAAAGGTGACAAAACTCTGGATGGATATCAGAAGAAAAAATATGTCTGCAAACTCCTCTTCATTTTCCTGCTTGGCCATGACATTGACTTTGGACATATGGAGGCCGTCAACCTTCTTTCATCGAACAAATACTCTGAAAAACAAATCGTACGTCTACTCAAAGATGATCAAAACTATTTCTTAGAATCGAGAAAAGTAATACAGTTTTTCATTTAATTTTTTTTAGGGATATCTCTTCATATCAGTCTTAGTTAACACAAACAGCGATCTCATTAAACTCATAATACAGAGCATCAAGAATGATCTCGGCTCGCGAAATCCGATTCACGTTAATCTCGCTCTGCAATGTATCGCCAATATCGGTAGCAAAGAAATGGCGGAAGCTTTTGGCAACGAGATACCAAAGTTGCTTGTCTCGGGGTAAGTTTATTTCACAAAACGAGAAATTCAAAGATAACATTCATACTCTACACGAATCATCCTACACGATCACCAAACTACATTTGTCCTTATGTACTCATCGCTTGTTGGATCTAGACGTCTGGATATTAGGTAAATTTTTGTTGAGCTACCAGAGCTTTGTAGAAAAAAACGACACACTAGAAAATAGGCTGGGAGCAGGGTTATACAAACACGACAGCTAAAGTACGCCTACGCTTACATTCCCGAAGTCCGTCAACTTCTTATGCATTTATATTTTGATTTTAGAGATACGATGGACGTAGTGAAGCAAAGCGCAGCTCTCTGTTTACTGCGGTTGCTGCGTACGGCTCCCGATGTCGTTCCTGGTGGCGAATGGACGTCCCGGATCGTTCACCTGCTCAATGATCAACATCTCGGTGTCGTGACAGCGGCTGCCTCGTTGATCGATGCACTTGTTAAACGGAACCCCGATGAATATAAGGGTTGCGTCAGTCTAGCTGTCTCAAGACTTAGCCGAGTGAGCTCTTATTTTATGCAATTTTTTTCTCACTTATTTATTTATGTATCAAATGAAATATTTTTCTTCAAAGATTGTTACATCGAGCTACACGGATCTTCAAGATTACACGTACTACTTCGTGCCAGCGCCATGGTTGTCTGTAAAATTGCTACGGCTACTCCAAAATTATACGCCGCCAGGTACAAATTGTTATTTCCGTACAGTTAATCTCATGTAATAGTAATAATACGTGCATACTAATATTTGAAAAATGTACGATAACATGTAATCATTCGTAATTATTTTGTTCAGCTGAAGATCCTGGCGTGCGTGGACGATTGAACGAGTGTCTCGAAACGATATTGAACAAAGCGCAGGAGCCGCCAAAATCGAAAAAGGTTCAACACTCAAACGCGAAGAACGCGGTGCTATTCGAAGCAATAAGTCTCATTATTCACAATGACAGCGAGCCGAATTTGTTGGTACGCGCTTGCAACCAACTCGGTCAGTTCCTTTCCAATCGCGAGACCAACTTGCGTTATTTGGCTCTCGAGTCAATGTGTCATCTCGCGACGTCCGAGTTCTCTCACGAGGCTGTCAAGAAGCACCAGGAAGTCGTTATTCTCTCGATGAAAATGGAAAAGGATGTTTCCGTTAGACAGCAAGCTGTCGATTTGCTCTACGCGATGTGCGATAAGAGCAACGCTGAAGAAATTGTCCAGGAAATGCTGAATTATCTCGAAACCGCGGATTATTCGATCAGAGAAGAAATGGTGTTGAAAGTCGCTATTTTGGCAGAAAAATACGCCACAGATTACACTTGGTACGTGGATGTTATACTGAATCTCATCAGGATAGCTGGCGATTACGTTTCCGAGGAAGTCTGGTACAGGGTTATTCAGATTGTCATCAACCGCGACGACGTACAGGGTTACGCTGCAAAAACAGTTTTTGAGGTAAGAAACTCTGATTTATTGTTGCTCATTCCTGAAGAATCTATGGACCATACAATTAGATATAAGGTTTCATAACTTGAATACTTGAGTAAATCTTGCATAGATTTTACACAAAAAGTTTTCGGGCATTCGAAAATATTGCGATCAAATTTTAGTTACTTCTTATTTCGATTCACTTCTTGAAAATATATTGGTCGTATCTATTGAAGAGATACTTGCATCTAATGGATTCGAAAATAATTTCTTAAAAATTTCTGTAGACGTTGTGTATCTTTGCACGCTGGATGTGCAAAGATTCCGAAAATGTTATAACATGTATTTAAATCCAAATATTTATTTTTAAAAATCGCAATTTTTCTTAATCTCTCTACTCATTTAAAAATACTTTCGTGCGACTCATCAGGCACTGCAAGCACCGGCGTGTCACGAAAATATGGTCAAAGTTGGTGGATACATTCTTGGCGAATTTGGTAACCTTATTGCTGGAGATCAACGTTCTTCGCCTGCGGTGCAATTCCAATTATTACATTCCAAGGTTTGTAAACATCTAAACGAGTGATAAAGAATATATTTTTTACTACGTAGTTGAATAATTCATAAATTTGTTGATGTTACATAGTATCACCTGTGCTCTCCCATGACGCGAGCGTTGTTGCTGTCAACGTACATCAAATTCGTTAATCTCTTCCCTGAAATAAGGAGTCAGATACAAGACGTCTTCAGACAGCATAGTAACCTTCGAAGCGCTGACGCTGAATTGCAGCAAAGGGCGTCAGAGTATCTTCAACTCAGTATAATCGCTTCTACGGACGTATTGGTAATTTTTTTCCACTTACTAAAATCTTTTCTTCACTTTGAATAAAAATAAACGAAAGAATTTATTTTCGTTGAACAGGCTACAGTGTTAGAAGAAATGCCAGCGTTCCCCGAGAGAGAATCCTCGATTTTGGCTGTTCTGAAAAAGAAGAAACCTGGCCGCGTGCCTGAAAATGAAATAAGAGAGAGTAAGAGTCCTGCACCAAATACGAATCACCATTCGGAAGCTCCGTCGGCTGTAACCGCAGCCATGAACAACTCATCTGCCGATTTGCTCGGTCTATCAACACCACCTTCGTCACAGCCTACAAGCAACACGGGAGTTTTGCTCGACGTACTCGGTGATATTTACAATACACCCAACAAAGTCGGTGCTACCAATGGCGCTCAAAATACATATAATCCTAAGAAGTAAGAATGAAAAATCTATCGAGTCTAATACGTCCAAGCATAAATTATTGATATATTTTTAATGTGGCATCGTAAAAACATCGTCAAAATTATTTAATTGTAATATTGATATTTTATTTCAGATTCGTGTGCAAGAACAATGGTGTCTTGTTCGAGAATGATCTCATACAGATTGGTGTTAAATCGGAATTTCGTCAGAATCTTGGTCGCATAGGTTTATTTTACGGGAACAAGACGCAATTCGCCTTGCACAGCTTCCAACCAACGTTGTCCTGGACGGAAGAGAATCAAGCCAAATTGGCAGTTCAAGTGAAACCTGTGGACCCAGTTTTAGAAGCTGGTGCACAGATTCAACAGATGATAAACGCCGAATGTATTGACGATTACAACGGTAATGCATCGCCATTTTATTTAAAGTAGTTCGATCGCAAAAATTGTTTTTTTACGAAAATTTTGAAAAACATATGTTTTGAATGAAAAATTTACAAATCGATTGATAAAAGAGAAAAGTAATTCTACCGTCTAGTTTTTTAGTTATTCCATTTCGAAGTTTTGTGATTCTTCCATTTAAATGCGTGTTCAACGCAGTGAAAAAATACTTTTTTCAAAATAACTCCAAGACGGTTCTTACCATTTTCATAGAAAAAAGGAGATATTAGAGTACTTCGTAAAGAATATTCAGAAAAAAAATGAGCTTCGATTACTGTCTAGTTTCGGAGAAAAAAAATAATTAGTGAAAATCTCACACTTATTTCAGTGAGAGAGTATTCAAGGTTCGCAAAATGGCAACGCGGAAATTTCGTAAAATATATCCACCACATTTACATCTTTTTCATCGATGAAAATCTTCAAATTTATCAAAATTAATTTCCCAAAAATTGCAAAAAGGGGCCCCGCCCCATGTTTATACGGCATCCAGCGATCGAACTACCTCAAATCGTTCTCTTTTTAATCTCAATTCTTATGGAGAGTAATTTTTTATTTTCCACAGACACGCCTAGTATGATTATTTCATTTGTATACAACAACGTGCCACAAAAGATCGCCATGAAACTGCCACTGACGATCAACAAGTTCTTCGAACCAACGGAAATGAACGGCGAGTCGTTCTTTGCAAGATGGAAGAATCTCGGCGGGTGAGAATTCAATAGTGGAGTACTTTTTATTTTATTGTTTTCATTTTATCTCAATGATGTATTCTTCTTCCAGAGGTAATCAGCAACGTTCACAAAAGATTTTCAAAGCACAGATACCGATGGACTTGGCACAGGTTCGCACCAAATTACAGGGCTTTGGAATGCAGCTCCTCGACGGTATTGATCCGAACCCCGATAATTTCGTGTGTGCTGGAATCGTGCACATGAGAGCTCAGCAAGTCGGTTGCTTGTTACGTCTCGAGCCCAACAAACAGGCACAGGTAACATTTTCTTTTTTTTTTTCATTTCATCATTTTTATGCTAATTTCTTGACAGTTTGACAATTTTTCGTTACACCGGCATTCGATTTCCAGATGTTCCGGTTAACAGTTCGTTCGAGTAAAGAAACGATGTCGGTGGAGGTCTGCGACTTGTTGGTAGATCAATTTTAAGAGGTTCCTCGATTCCGAGTAAATCATGCTTATTATTCGTTTCGTCATCGTATCCCGAACATTTTTTTTCCCTAAGAAAAAAGATTGGCCGATGGAACGAGAGTCTTCGTTTCGCGGCGATTCATGCCGACAATACTAATTATTCGTTGACGAAGCGACAAGTTGTACCCAAGCTTATACTCAAGAGCAAACGAATAACAGTTACATCCATCGGATCCGGAGTGAAAGAGAGTAAAAGAGAGAGAGAGAGAGAGAGAAAGAGCGAAAGTGAGCGAGAGTATCGATAGAGGCGTGCAAGTCAGTGTATAGAGTGTGACTCTGTTGAGACTCGTACAACGATCGAAATTAGTATGAGGACACTCTATTGAAAGTCAAATCAAGTACTATAGGTAAACGCGAGACAAAAGGGATACGCATTAAGAGTGTATCTGCGGACATTGTTAATCCCACAATCGCAGGTGACAAATAACGCGAGTAGATTTTCTCGTTTTGTTCACAATCCGATAGTATCTGGATTCCTGTAAACCGTGATTCTTTTTTTTATTTTTTTCGTGGAGCACGCAAAACTGACAGCCAGATCTTTTTCTCGATCTATCGCTGGTTCGCGATCTCAAATGCATCGCGGAACCGCATTCGACGAACAAACTCACAGACGATCCATTCACCTGGACAAAAGAAAATTAACAAATGACTTCCCATCGAGAGAATATTATTTTGCGTGCTTCACGTCTAGCTCGTACGGAATTGTATTACGTTGAATTATTATTTTTTCATGTGCTCCGTTTAGCTTCGTGACCAGAGAGGTGGGCTAGCTTGAATGGGATCGTCGATATTCTAGCTGTATGATATTAGCTCTTAATTATTTACTTTAGATAACAAGTCCTCGTATTTAACGAAGCTCAAAGGAAACAATAATTATTATTTTCTCGAACGGATCTGTAGATTTTCCTTCGTGATCTACGGATTATCCTCTCGAACTATTGTTCCATAATTATTCTTTCATCTCAAGAATATACTTTTAATTGTAATTAAATGATCCATGACTGGTTACGACTCGGTTCTCGATTCATAATCATTGAAACGAAAAGAAAAGGATTAGTGATGAAAATAAATTTTTCGTTGTCTTGCTCGTAGATTATGTCCTAACGATCGCGAATATTTCACATCATTGTCAGATCTTCGTTTTGTCCCTTCGTATTCATTTTTTTAGCAACGTTGAGAGTTTTTTCGTGTTAGTTTACATTTTTTGTCAACACAAATGTCTCAATTGTAAATAAAGCTTTAACGATTGGCGGGTGAACATTTCAAAAATTAAAAATTTTTGAAACTTTTTTTTTTTAACCTCATCTGCAGCGGCGACTCGGCAGCTCAGAAATATTTTGGCTCTTATCGCGAATCCCTTCGGGACTTTTGTAATCTTTTTTTTCGAACGTACCCTCAACCCGGTCGTTCCCAGGATGTACATTATATGCGACTCGTCTGTTTTCGTTAACTCGAACGGTGTAAAGATTCGTCCCGCGTCTCATCGATCGTCGCTTACCTCGTTTACACCTTATATAAATAATATATAGATATATGTATAAATGAATGAATTGAAAATGCACCTAGGCTGTAGAATATTTTACCCTCGGTTCGAGGAAAGGAAAAAATCGAGAGAGAGTCGAAAAATCGATCGGATCCCACCTCTCTCGTTGCGAAAACGAGCCTGACTTTGAATCTCACTGTGAGTTACTGACACGCCGCGTTCTTGTCATCCGCGCCGTGTGCACCGTTCATGGGGAAAGACGAAATGAATTTGTGACTCCGTAAACGCAGGAGGACTGGTGTTTCGAATTCGAGAGGAGAGAGAACGAAAGATACGAAAAAAAAATAAAAAATAAAAACTGGTCAGCGACCAGTCATGGATTCACTTTGAACAATTGTCAGCAGAGACGTCTTCTTCTTCTTCTTTTTTTTTAACGATCCATCCCGAGGAACGAAGGGAATGAAAAGTAGGGCGAGTACCTCTTGCGTTGTAAAAAAAGCCGAATATATAGTTGGCCTTAAAGTGAATTAATTTATGCTCGCGTACGTACGGATACATAAGCTCTGAAGACACGTAAATAAATGAATAAATAAATAATTAAATGAATAAACAAATATATATATATAAATCTATATATATATGAAGAAAAAATATATAAATACTTATACATACACGATAAAAATATGAAGATTCGTATATATATGAATAAATATATATATATATATATTATATATATACAATCATGAATATTACGAGCGTGAATGCTGCACGATTGTTATGAATCATATTATCGGAGAGAGAAAATGTAGGAAAAGCGAAAAAAAAGCAGATAAATTAATAAGAGAGTCGAGAACGATTAATTAATATATGTGAAAAGCTGTAGTGCGTTTATCGCGATCGCCATAGAATTTATTCCCAAAGCACGTTATAGCACTTCGAGGATGTCTGCGTCCATCTCTCATCGTTATATATCCTTTGATGTATACGTCATTATTATTATTATTATTATTATTATTATTATTATTATTATTATAGATATATATATGCCCCTTACATTATCATTCCCTCTCATTGACCTGACCCACATAGAGTTATCTCAGAAAATTGTCGCAGAATCAAACTATCTTTTTTTTTTCTCTCTAACTTCTTGGTCATTATAATTCCTTGCTTCCTCTCTGTGTAACGATGAATTGTTTTTGTATCGTTGAGCCCTATGTATGTACATGTATGTTTGTAAGACCACTATTGATTTATATTATTAAACAATATAATATCTCTCGTACAAAGATTACGTGTTGTGCGTTGTTTTCTGATATTTTATTTCTCCTTTGACGTTGAGGATATACTGGTTTTATGGTCGATGAAAAAAATCGAGGGAGCCGATATGAAGGATGTATCGGTCGTATAATCCCTGACAGGAGTGATTACTTCGTGATGCATTGTTGAAATGTTTTTGTTTGTCTCTCCAAAAAGTACGAAATTTTTTTTTTCATATTTTGTTAAGTTATCATTAGCTTTGGTGTCTTATTTCAAGTAATTAATTAATGATTTATTTCAATTTTTGCTTAAATGTGTTTCATTTCCAAAAAGAATGACCTTTTTGGATCTGCTATGTTTATTGATTTTGAGCTTTAATTATTGTTTAAATGTGTTTTTAAATCACGAAATATAATGTTCTTAGCAAAAAAAAGACTATTTGATATTAAATTTTAACAAATTTTGAAATATTGAAAATTTTGACCAAATTTTTGGGGTGGCAGAACCAGATCCCTGCTCATGCTCAAAATTTGTCTACTCAACAATGCTAAAAAACAATATCCAATCTGTATAACAATATTGAGCAGACAAATTTTGAGCAGAGATCTGGTTCTGCGTTTGGGGTACCCCATTTTCCCCCCCTACCCCATTTTGCCTCGCCTCACCCTATATTTAATAATTTTCTAACTTTTCATTCACAATGTTTCTCTTATTTATCTTATTTTTTGTTTGAGAATGAAAATAAAAGAATCAAAGCGACTTTTGAAACTCAGATATTAATATTGTTTATGAATGCAAAGTATAAAAGAAAAATGTGAACGAAAATTCATGAATTGAATGAATTTTTACGTCAAATTTTTGAGTTTTCAACTTGGGAACATTCAACTTGGGTAATTTTAGAATGAAAAATCTTTTGAACAAGTACAGTGAATCGTTCTCGAATTTGTTAGAGAATTTGTCAATGTTTTGGAATATAAAGTGACAAAATTTTAGCAACTCGTTATGATTTTTAGAAGATGGACCATACATCCTGAAATTTTAAAAAATTCGGAGCGACTTTTAAAAATTTTTTTTTGAGCTGTCCTTTGGAGGTAACTCTTAAAACATCGAAAACATTTTTCACACGAGACTCAAAAAAAACAGTCGATTCTTTTGCGCCACCCTAATAATATAAATATAATATTTGAGATCGAAGATATTGACTCTTGTGCTCGATGAAAAAATGTTCGAGGCTAATTCCATTTGAGCTTACAATTAGATTGACGATGAAAAATTTAGATGAAAAATCAGTAAATGTTATATTATTTTAGGAAAATTTTATGTTCAACAACGCTTGAAAAAAAAAAACAAAAATATTAATTCTGTTTGATTTTGATATTTGATTTTGATTTTCTTATTAAGAAAGAATTAATGAGGTTGGTCAGCTTCATTGTTATTTTCTGATAAATGAGCAAAGGAAAAACAAAAGAGAATTTAATGAAATTGCATGAGTAATTTCTTTACTACAGCAAATATAAGAATGTAATTTTTTCAGATTTTTCTTCAACTACGCTCTCGAATATTGAACTTTGATATTTACATACGTGTATGAGCAGGAGGTTCATACATGTATATTTTATATGTAACCTCTCTGTACATAAAAATACGACTCTAATGGCGTATTACTCAAGAGCTACAAGGAAAGAAAATCTGGAAAAATTGATATCTGTGCATTTTATGTTGAAGAACGTCAGTATCGAATGTAATCAAATTTACTACATATTAATTAACCTTTGTTATGAACGTTTTTATCGATACTGAAAAGTGGCTAAAACTTAGCGTATCGTTTAGTGTATGAAAATTATTGAACTCATATTCTAATTGAATTCAAAGGAATAATTAAAGTTCATATATTTGCTTCAAATATAAACATCAAGCTTAATTTATATTTTTGATATAGGGGAGGGGGGGGGGCAAAATGGGGTACTTGCGAAAAATTTCCGATTCCAAGGGTTTAAATATGCTGAATTTTTTGTTTTTTAATCACAATTGAAGAAAACAAATTCAATTTTCAACTGAAATAAAATTTT
>JAPYYX010003292.1:0-12684 GCA_030522605.1 Cremastinae sp. B BG-2022a | reverse complement strand
TACACATTCGTTATATTTGATTTCGTTTTATTTTACTTTCTAATTTAATTTTATTCTAATTATTAACTGTTCCAACAATTGAATGTTCAAAATTTTTTTATTCAAGATTTTGGCCGTTCAACTTATTGACTGTTCTGCATTTCAAACCCCACCCGATCGAGCATGGCACAAACTATAGTAATACTAAAAAAGAATTATTTTCAATTTTTACGGATGGAGATGAGAGCAAGCGAGTTATCATAACATATTTTCAATGAGTCTTCCTCATATTCCTCGAAAAATTGTTGAAAATACTATGGAATATTACAAGAGCTAAGAATACGTTCATCAAGGTTCGAACAAAAAAATTGTTCAAAATTATAATAAAATTGTCTTTTGGACAATTCAATTTTATTACATTATTGGTGGTGTTGTTCTTATTTATGATATGAAGGAATCTTTCAGGATCGGATATTTCTCAAAAGATGATCGAGAAAGCTGTAGAATATTGTAAGGGTGAAAAACGTCTTTCATTTATGCAATTAGACATCGAAGTGGATGAACTGCCAGTCGATCAAATTGGACGATATGACAATGTACTCTCATTTTATTGTCTTCACTGGTGTCAAAATGTTAGGTAATTGACATTTGCTAAAGATACATTAAAGATATAAATATTTAACATGTTAATTTTTTCATAAATTGTACAGATCAATAAATCATGATAGTTGCCAAAATTATAAAAACTAAAATCGATTTCGAAAAATAGTATTGACAGAAAATTTGAATGTTTTCAGAAAAACCTATGAAAATATTTATAAACTGCTGCGTCCAGGTGGAAAAGGTTTAATAATGTTGTTATCATTCAACGACGGATTCGATGCGTACATTAAAATGCGCGATAATTCTCGTTACACGGAATACATGCAGGTTAGATATTATTAGTTTCATAATTTAAGAAAGATTTGTGTAGATTTGATTTCATTCGCGATGTTTAAAGATCGTATAATTTGTAATTTAAAAAATAAGTTTTTACCAAGTCTTTTATATTTGCCAATGAGTATAATGTTTAACGATTAGCACATTTATCGACGATTCATTGTAAAATGTTAATTATTTCTATCCAGGATGCATCGAAGTACGTTCCGCCCTTTCATACGTGCCCCAACGCACGAGCGAGTTTGAAGAAAACTCTCAAGGAGGTCGGGTTTGAGGTCATTCACTGTAGCAATCGTGAGAAGAGTTTCATCTATAAAAATATCAAATCGCTTCAAAGTAAGTCTTTGACTTATAATTTAGTGAGAAAAATTGATATGAAATTGATACTCATAAGCAATATAGGACTTTCTTTGAATCAATTTTATTGTTTGTTTTATCTGAATGACTTTAGATCATTGGATCGCTGTAAATCCATTCCACGATCGAATTCCGGACAACCTGAAGAAAGTTTACACCGAGGAGATGACAGAGGAAATAGCAAGATGCAAAATACTATTTGAGAATAAAGAAAACAAGATGTCCAAGGAATACAGTGTCCTGGATAGGTATCGCATCCTGATTGCATACTTCAAAAAACCGGAATTAAAAAATGAAAACATTATACACAAAATAAAAATATGAAAAAGTAATAAAAATAGAGGAAAATTTGACGGAAAAGATATTTTTCTAAAAATTAAATGATATTTAAAAAATTATAATCCTGAAAATTGATTTTCGTTTTAAATCAAACGTGAAAGGAGAATACGTAAGAAACCGATGCACAAAATAAGCACTCTGTACTTTTTAATTGATGCGTCAAACCCAAAATAATAAGAGTCATCGAAACAAAAATATAGAACTGATTGAATAAAAAAATGGAAAAAAGTAAATAATCTTTTTCCGGAATCATTATTTTAGTCGTATAATTGTAGGTTTTATTGTTAGACTACTTCTTTGATTTTACATTGCGGTATAGCCATTCATAGAATATTGTTATTATTCATGGATCGTTCGTAATACATACGTATGTATACATATTGTTTATTTATATATATATATTATTTAATACAATATACGAGTCTTGTTCTATGTGGTAGTGGTTTTCAAACAGCAGGTAACAATTTTTCTCTAACCCATATTCAATTGCTAAAAAATACATTCGATTCTACTAGTTTCTTGTTATTATTATTAATAATATTATTATTAATTTCTATCGTCTAAGACATCGATCGGAATCGATACACCAGTTCGAAGCCCTTTGAATTTATGTATAATTCTGTTCGATAATTTTGAAAATTTTTGTTAAATTTGTTTGATTCGAAAGTTGAGAAAAATCATCAAAACGCCTCGAACCGAGGTAAAACGATCCATCACATAAATGGAAGCGATCCACGTACTTTCTACAGTTTAGTATATCATATAGTTGGTTTTCTCATCTGCATTGAATTACACAATGAAAGTGCGTAATTAAACGCTTATCTACGTTGTTGCCTTTTCTCAACCGAAGTTAGCTTCTACTTAAATTATTTTTCTTCTTTATTTATATTTATGTATATTTGAACCACTTCTCGTTGACAAATATTACAAAAGTACGAGAGAAGTTCGAACATTAAATTCGTCGTCTCCTCATGACCACTTTATTATTTTTTTTTAATTTCTTTTTTATATTTTCCCTTTATTCAAATTATTTTCGTCCGAGAGATTTAGGAGTATGAAAAAATATACACGATTTTCGGGAAGTAGCTGTCTCGACTCATCATTTTTAGTTTATTAGAAATAATTGTTATTTCGAGGATATAACAGCCGTGTATATTTCTCTGTCATTTTTTTGCTTTTCGTTTTTTTTTCGATCGAGGAATTTCCTTTTTCCTCGATCCGAGAAATTTATCGTCTAGTCAACTTCCGAGATGACCAAATCCCAAGATTTCACGTAATCAACTTTTTTCTTTTTTTTTTGTGAACGTTACCTGAAAAAATTTTCGAAAAATAATTCACTTTTTTGTATCTTGTCTTTTTACGGGTGTCTCGCGATCGCAAGCGTCGCCTCGAAAATTTTTTCGCATGTTGAGAAAATGACGCTCGCATATATTCTTATTTTCTCTTTTAATTCATCGTTGCTGCCTTGCAATCGCGATTCTTGTTTCAATTAGTTCGAATGAGGTGACGGATACTCTGTTTACTCAATTAATTATGCTTCTGTTTTTATTTTCATTTTCATTAATACTTATCTCGCGCTAAGCCACGATCTTCCCGTTTTCATTTCTTTTCATATCGCGCGAGGTTTCCTTTTTTCAAGCTCAAAAACATCGTAATGCACAGTCGTATTGTTCTTGAGCCCAAGAAAAAAGGAAGAAATAAAAAGTTGAGTCAAAATTATCGTAATAAATTTTATATGATTGGAGTTTCAATATACACATGGTGTGAGTTCCTTATAGTTACGTTTCATCCAGTGAACCTTGAATCCTCGATTCCTAAAGTCCTTATTTTATTATACGACGAAGATCATCATTATACTTATGCTATTTGTTTAAATTTATTTATTCAAGCGACATCGAACATTGAAGGAAATCGCCGAAAGTAATTTTGGAAGGTCGGAAACAATTTTTTTAGGTAGTAATGAAATGCGGGATTTTTTAGAATTCAGAAAAAGAGTGGAATGTACAAGGGACAAGGCACAAGTGAGTCAGAGAAGAAATTATTGGATGACAAATCATTCATTTCTCATAATACTTCGTCAATTATTAATTTTTTTACACGCAGCGCGCAAACGTCGTTACTATTTTTTTTCATTGTTCAATTTATGTTTTTAACTAAAGTTGAAGTGAATACAATTTATTTTAAACCTTTCCCCTTACACGAAGGAAGGAAAAATTTTAATTGAAAAATACCGTTTAGATATTTCACAGTTCGCTAAAATGTTGTGTAATTTTTTTTCAAATTTTTAGTTGCAATCATTATATAACGAAGGCACATCAAGAGAGTAAAAAGTATCTCAATTCATCTCCGAACGAAAAAAATGTTAATTTAGATGAAATGGAAAAGAATGCGAAATAGTCTCGACGTTGACGTTTCCGCGCGTTCGATAAAATAACGATTCTGTACTTTCATCTTTCACATAATGTGATTTTATATTTAAAGTATGTAAAGCATTATTATTCATTTTCGTCATAAATTTTTTTGCCTCTTTAACTGTACAATTATGGCGGAAGGAGCACGTGAAAAAGGAAACTTTTTTCCTCGTGCGACGAACAATAAAATGTGTAAAGCTGCATCAAAGTATACGTAGATATATATTATACATAGCGTACATATGTATATATAATATATTATATATTTATATACAATCCTTTCGAGCTTAGGAAGTTACCGTAAACTTATTGTCGAGGTGTAAAAATAAAATCGAAGCGTATGCGATTAACTTGAATAACGTGAGGATGTAAAACAGATCAAAAATATTTCATGAACTTCCAAAAGTGTTTTTTCTTCATCCCAGAACCGATAAAATGCTTCGATATTTTTTTTGTTATTTGCATAGACAATGTGGTCGAACTAGAACGAGGGAAATGAAAATTATGAGCGAGAATGAAAGGAAAAAAAGAGAGAATAATTTGTAAACACAACAAAAATCTGGATTTTAATCGATAAAAACTAAACAGGTAGTTTACAAAAATCTTGAAAACAATAATAATAATAATAATAAAAGAATAAAATTAACGAAGCAAGGGCAATTTTTGACGATTATCTACAACCAAAACCGCCACACATTGTTCATATAATAATGAATAACAATAATAAAAACATCAATAATTATATTAAATTAAAAACGAAGAATAAAAATGTATCAATTTACAAAAATTGTCTCGCTTAAAGCTCGGCGATTGACTTTACGACGGAATAATACCCGAAGAAATTAGCTTCAAAAGAAAAGCCAATTTTTTTTTAGTGCGCCAGTAACAACAATACAGCGGCTGATGCATTTATTTTTTTACAACCACTAGTTAACATTGAATAAAAAAAATGCCATTTAAAGGAAGACGAATATAAAAAGAATCTGAAAAAACAGCTTGACAAAAAATAATCAAGTGAGCATCGTTCATCCGTTCTTGAATTTTTTTTAACGAATCTTCGTCGTGTAACAATTACTCGGCATTTTTTTATACAACAGAAAACCTCTGAAAATTATTCTGCGAGATGTATTCTCCCAGGAAATACAAAAAGATATTGCTGCGAGATAAAATCTTGGAAGAGCAATTTTCTTTTCGAACGATCCTCAAAAATCTGACGAATGTTCCAAGAAAAATTAATTGACGATTCAGAGGTTTTTATCTTTTCTCTCCGAAAATTCTCTTCAAAAGAAGGATGGAAATTAATGAGAGAAAAAAGGAAAAAGCTTACTTTCACACGGAAAAATACATACGCGCGATCAGGCACACAAGACGACAAGCTTTTTCTTCGACTTTTCTCCTTTCATGTTTTTTTTGCCAAAGAAGAAATTCGCTTGAGTGCTCGAGGTGTTCATAAAAATGACATACACGGTAAACATTTCTTTAACAATTTAAACCACTGACTAATAAAAAAGATTTCGTAGTTTCAATACTATCATAGAGTTCCGCGAGAATAATACGATTTTTCCATCTCTGCATTTGCTATTACTTTTCAAGCTTGGAGAAATGCATCTGAGATCTCTTATCATTTTTTTACCGACTTTTTTTACTTTGATTTTGCGATGTCAATATCGTCATCGATATTTCTATTTTTCATTTTTTTTATCCTGATGTGATTATCACTGTCGATATTTCCTTTTTAAAGAGTCTCAAACACATTTCCCGTTTACTTTTCACCGAATACAATCATTTCGTACCTCTGATAATTTCGAGTTGCGAAAAATCATCTACGAACGTTTTTGTATCCTTTCTTCATTTTCGCTTATTCTCACGATTTTTCAGACATTATATTTACACAGTCATGAAAATTATCGCGCCATTAATTACTTTTTTCTCTCTTTTTTACTAATATTCTGTAGGCCGTTTTAACTACACTTAGAACTATACATAACTCGATATCTCGAAAATTATATGATCGAGCAGAAAAAATGATCGAAACGAATCGATTTCTCATTAATTCTGCGATACATTACAAGTGTGATCGAACCTGATTTCGATTTTTCTTGGTATATTTTTTTCTTTCTTTATCTTTCATTGCAGAGTTTCATTAAATTATAAAGTTTTATCTTTCTTTTCATTAGAAAAATAGAAATACATTCGAAAACGTATTTTTAAACTCGGTAAAGTGAACTGAACGCTGACGAAATAATGTATGATTGAGTTTTTGTATCCTTGTAATCCTTAAATCAATAGAAAATTGAGTTTACATTTGAACACAATACTTTTCATTCTGTATACGAATATTTGATAGTTAGATTCATTTTACGCAGTTAATGTTACCGTTTCGCCAGGAAAAAGCGTGTTCGGTTAAAAAAAAGCCGGAAAATGAATTTTCCTAATAATACTTCCGTATATTTTCACATTATTTCGCGATAAATTATTCGTCTTTTGTCTCCTGATCCGAGAATCCTCTTCTCATCGATATTACTGATCAACCCCGCGAATTCTCTTTATCGAAAATATGTCTATACTTCTTTCGCCAAAAGGACCAATCTCGTTCACGACAGATCATAATACTGTTCAGCGTTTTGAAATTTTCTTCAGCGTAAAGTAATGGAAGATTCCGATTTTTCGTGATTCTCAAAAATAAATGAAACGACGTCTCTCAATATTCGAATAAAAAATTGCCAAAGCAAACAGCGCGTACCTCAATAATTGTGCACGATAACGCAATTGTGCGCGGTAATATAGTTACGCGTAATAATACAATTATCCCAATTATGCAACATGCGATAAAATTGTCCACAGAAATGGGAAGACTGATGGTCAACCGATTTTTTTCGTCTCGAAGGAACGTTTTTCTCGATTTCCGTTTTTCAATAAAAATCTTTCGATCCTCTGTCAGTTATCGATAAAAATCGGTCCGGAGAAATAAGCGTTTTTATGCCAAGTTCTTACACTCCAAGCGATTTCACAATGAATCGATCATTTTTTTTTTCTAAACACAGCTAACTGTTTTTTTTCTGCAATTTTTACAATTAACCAATCTCCGAGTATTCTTCCTTACAGTTAACTGTTTCCTTTCCTCCTTTACCTAATCCTTAGTTTAGAATTAACAACATCAACAGCAACAACACATAATATATATATATCAACGCGAATATAATATTTATATATCTTACTTAATATTTCCTTAAAAATAATAAATATTATTTATAGGACGATTCGACTTCGAAGGAGGTAACGTGGAAGAAAGTTTGTAGTTTTCGATCTTCGGCCATCACGAATATTCATTATTTTTTTCATTCTTGGAGTACATTCTTTCGTGTGGAAGAAGATCGTTTCTTTTCTGTGCAACTTTGTTCATGTTTCGGAAATAAATTGTCGAAAAAAATATATTTCCCTTTTCCTTTTTGTATTGTTTTTCTCTGAAATTACCCAAGGACTTCTTCAGTTTAAAATTTATTAATAAATATTTTCAACCACGTTCTCCAGAGATTCTCAATCACACTTTCCTGAACTGGCAACGCCAGAATTCATTTTTCATCGAAACTTTCGCTTCATTCGACGAACATTTTTTTTCTGGCGCTTTTATTCTCATTTGAGATTCTGATGATATCAATTTATCACTTAAATCTACGACAACACGTTTTTACACGAACATCGACTTTATAATGTTACAACCATATTTTTCCTATTACAAATCCCCGAATACTCTGTTAATAAAATAATGAGCTAATCAAGACTCGAAAACGCTTTTTTCGCTCTCCTGACTCGTCTTCGTGACTTCGGAATTTTATCATTTTTCTATCGCGAAAAACAAGTACTCTGTATCCTGAATAGAGCGATGAAGTAACGAAGAGCTTTATAAAAAAAGAACAATGATAATAATAATAACAAATATCCCTTAATAACAAATAATGCCGTACATAAAAAAAATGGTAACCTCGGTTCCTCGACATTGCTACTCCCTAATTACATTGACTTAACGCAGAGTATTCCTATGAGCTACTTGCAAAACAACACTCGTGCTTGTTTTTCTACAACTCGTTACATCATTTTATCGTTAATTATCGTACAGCGAGTATATCTTAAAAGAAAATTAGAAAATGCAACTCTCTTTTGTTTAAGTTTGGAAGGTACAGTGACAATCCGAGGGATAAATAAAATATTTCACCGACGCGTCGGAAAAACGTAAAAAAGATCAATCCATCGACGAATTGATAATTTTTTTTAAAAAAGTTCAGTTTATCCATCGTTTGAGGTTTTTTTTTCAAGAATTCGTCTCGATTACCTCACGACCCGAATCAAAGCGGAGAGAGATTGAAAGGATATATTTGAGAAAAGATTTAACGAATAATTTTAAAAAAATTTGGAAATTCGTAAATGCGAGAAATTGCATAAGTGTTCTATTCGTTTGAGAGAGTGAGAGAGAGAGAGAGGGGCGAAGATCAATTGCTTTTCATTACATTTTAAAAAACATCAATTATGGCGACTTCTTAAAAACCCCTCAGCCCTGATTTAGACATAGTTTTTCGTTTTTCCTCCCAACACCTATTTTCATCGTTCGATTCTACGATTGCTTTGAGATCTGTTAATATCACAACGCGTTCCGCTACAATATCTTTTGACGATTAAATAATAATTCGTAGCGGATTCTACCGCTCTCTTCTCTTCCTTATCTCGTCGTCTTTCAGTTTGGCTCTTAAGCGTCTAAGAGCCTTCGTTCTCTGCGAACTTTACTTATTGCGAGCTCAGATTATTCTCAGGGAAATGTCTCTTACTCGTGAAGCATGAATCGATAACATTTTTCACAAAATTCTATGCTGTATAGCTACAATTATCGCTGCAATAAATACGCTTGAAACAAAAATAAAAAGCAGGAAATAAATAGCGCACAGATAAATGTTTTCACGAAAAAGAAATTTACATTAAACGAACCCTTCTGTCCGCGGACTCCCATTCTGCCTCTTTTTTACATTTTTCTCTCATTTCTTCTCGTTATAATTAATGAGGATTCTTTCATAAGTTATATTTAGTATTTATATCGTATGATTAGAAACAACAAGGAAAATGTAATGCGTTATACGTACGTCATATAGCGCAACATTTTTGATTGTCTTCCTCGGAGAGGTGTTTTCTCTTCTATTTATTTTTTTTTTCTCTCTTTAGTTTTCGGCCCTTTAATTTGTTCTTCGTACGAAACAAATCATCTTCGCGTCTATGAATTTGATTCGTGTTTCCTGTTTTCTTTGCGATCGTTCTTTCGACTCTCTATCTCTTGACTTTTCCCTCCCTCCCGAAAAATTCTTAAGAAGCGAATGGCTTTTTCCCCAAAAATTTCGAAATTTCGGTGATAACACCCCACGAATTTAGACTTTCCATCAAAAACATGTACGTCATGGTAAATTAACGTGGTCATCCAATTGGATATTCTCCTTGATTTTGTCACCTTTCTAGATAGACTCGAAATTTCTAGGCCAAAGAGATTCCGATTCTAAGAGTTCCAATGAAAATGTATCGATCGTGTTTCATTTCTCCGTCTCTTCTTCGGGATACGATTACATACAATTACCATCGTACCTTTCGACACGTCGTTCCCTACACTCTTTTACGAGTTAATATAACGATTCTTATGTATATAACAACAAGGTTGAAACGCGATCGTTCAAAAAGATTACACGTATTTAGAATTGTATACCTTTCACAAAATCATTGCGATTTCTATTTTTCGTTTTTTTTCAATTTACTTCTCATCATCTTTTCCTGGTTTTTCCTTTTCTTCTCGATTCTGTATCATGTAATACTGTGCCATAACGCAATGGAAGCGATGTTTCATTTCATCCATATGGAAAAGATAAAAAATGGAAAAGAGGATAAAAATCGTACAAGAACGATTCGAACGAGATTTCTCAGAACTGGATTACTATGACAGCTATCACGAATACCGAGTTCAGTAAATGATTCAAAAATCGTCGTTGGAAGAAAATAATTTGCGTTCCCTTCGTAACAACGTCGATTCTTTCATCGAAAAGGATTTCTTGAATGCTTTGTAAGTCATAAGAAAAACAAACGTAAGAGTTAATTTGAAATATTTGAACTGTTACCCCGAAGGAGGGAAAAGCGTGGAAAATCATTTCCGGGCGTTTCTCTTTCCGGAAATTCGGAGAATTATTCTCGAGCATCCACAGAGTTCCTCTCTCGATGCTCGACTCACTTTTCTTCAAGTTTCAACATCGTTAACTCTCTTCTGAGATACGAACGATGCGTCTGGCTTTACCGAGTGCCTGAATATTGCGACGAAATTCTTAAATCCTCATCAACGCCGAGACGGACAGTTGATGGCGCCACTCAAATTATCGCCAATACTCGTACCTCCTGAAGGTGATATCGCGAACTCAACATTGTAGAGTTCGTTGTACTCGGCTTCCAATGCAGCTCTTTCCTGCAGAAAAAAAAATTAACGATAAATTCAGGAAGGCTGTATTAAGACACAGCCGCAGTCGTTTAGCGTGAAACGTCTTTGGGTGGTACAGAGACAACGTAGATAAATTTTTATCGCGAATATATGTAACGATGAAACCAAAAAATAATTAGGTATAATAACCTATAAAACAGAACAAAAAATTTGGTCCAGTTTAGATAGTTCAATCACCTTGGTACTGTCTTATTTTTGTTCTACGAAAATCGTATGAACCATTTTTGAGTTATATTGATAGAGGTATTTTTTTTACGGCGATTAACGCTCATTTAAATGGAAGAATCACAAAACTTCCAAATCGTATAGCTGAAAAACTTGACGGCAAAATTACCTTTTTTCAATCTTTTGGTAAATTTTTTATGAAAAACATGTACATTTTTACGAAAGTTTAGTAAGAAAAATTTATGCGATTGAATTACGTTAAGAAAATTCTATCACTATTTGTAAATCGAACAGCAACTGAGCGTGTAAAGAGTAGACGCAAATTCCATTGAGTGAAATTTTTTCCATTCTAATTTGTGGAAAATTTGATTTTGCATTCTTTGATTTGAAGTTTTTGATAAACTATCCTCTTCTAGCGCTACAGCTCTTTCGTTAAGAAGAGAGATCATAGTTCTGTGTCCTCGTAGAGCGCTATGGCTCTTTCGATAAGAAAACAAACAACAAAACAGCCTGTAATACGAACATATTTTGGAGAAGTAGGAAAGGAGGACGGGCGCGAGAGCAGCATGCGACCTCCTCGGGTCTTCTGCGCTCCTAATCCAACTCAAACGTTTTCGAGTAGAATTCTTAGTCCTACTGTCTTACCACCCACCACCCGCTAAATGTATCCCCAAATACTAGTACGCATCATCATAGTGGGAGTCGCACAAACCACCCGTATACACAACGAATTCAGAAGACTAAAGAACTCCGGTCGCCGTGTTAAAAAGTGTGTCCAATTTGACTGGGGTAACCAGCTACTATCCTACCCCAGTTAACACACGAGTATATCGAAAATTTCTGGCCTCACTTTTCCCTATAGAACTGGAGTTCTTTACTCTTCTGAATTCGTTGGTATACATTTTAATTCACGATAGGATTTTGAATTCTCGCGCGCTCGACTCGAATATATACGTGTTTCCGTTACAGACTTCCGTTGAGCTGGTTTTCGAACGTGTATACCAGATTAAAAGACGTTTCACATCAAAAATATGCCAAGGAATAATAAAAAATATTCCGTCTTGTTTATCTGAATACGTTTGACGATGTGAGCATTGTCAAACGATTTTCTTGTCAAACAATTCTCGATTATTTTGACCTCAATTGCGTTCATCTTAATTTTACTAGAATAACGTTTTTCTTTGCTTTTATGAAAATATAGGTTGAAAATTGGTCTGAAGAAATACAAACTTTCATCTTTTTGTCATCCAATTGTTGTCTAACATCCTCGTGTTGCCTCTCCAGCTCCAATCTCTTTTTCTCGTACATTTGGGTTAGCCTCGTGCACTCATTGACACCTTTCGTAACCGATATCTGGCCGACTTCTCGTTTCATGCGATCTAACTCGGCTTTATCCTTGTGCTCCTTCATTAATTGTTTAACCTTAATAGAAAGAAATACTTATTACATTATCCTGGACGAAAGTATTTTAATGCCTGAAAGACACTTAAAAAACATATCTGACACTCTTAGTGTCTTTAAATAAATTCTATAAGGTTGCGATTGTATATTTCCATTTAAAAAAGACATTTGTTTATGTGTTTTATTCATGTCATCTCGTCATTGTTTGCATTTGCATTAAAATATTTCTGAATTTCGAATATTATAAGAACAACTTATCCTATGATTATTCATAAAAATTTACTACTAAGGAACAATTAGTAATATTGATCTTGAAAAAAGAAATTTCAACCCCCTTTTGAAAAGTAGAGAACACTCATATCAAGATTCGAATTAAAAAATGAAGGCAATATGTACGAGCTTTACTGCTTTGTTGTTAAGCTCAATGTTTTTCCTTTTAAGGTATTCCTTGCGCGAGGGGAGGTATCGAAATTTTGATCCCGTTTTTTCTCATATTCCAAGTGGACTGAGCATCTAAGTCCATTAGGAAAAGTTATTGCAAATCAATTAAAGAAAAACATACTCAAAATTCAAATCGAT
>JAPYYX010003291.1:0-11540 GCA_030522605.1 Cremastinae sp. B BG-2022a | reverse complement strand
AAAACTAAAGCGAAAAATCAATTAATATAGCAGATCGAAAAAGACCATTTTCTTTGGTAATGAAACACATTTAAACAAAAATGAATATAAATCATCAATAAATTACTTGAAATAAGACGTCAACGCTAATAATAACTTAACAAATTATGAGAAAAAAAATTTTTTCGTACTTTTTGCAGAGGTACCCCATTTTGACAACTGAAAATAATTTTTTTTCTTATGAAAATTCTACTCAGTTGAAAATTGAATTTGTATCCTTCAATTGTGATTAAAAAACAAAAAATTCAGTATATTTAAACCCTTGGAATCGGAAATTTTCTCTTAAGTACCCCATTTTGCCCCCCCCCCTCCCCTAAATGTCTTGAAAAATGACAAAGGATTTTGTAAATAGGTCGAACCGAATATAATTTTTCATCTGAAAATGAAATATTCGAAAATGCTCGATGCTGGAGTTACGTTTGTTACGTTTGAGAATTTTCGAAAATACTCGAGCACCGAAGTTAGAGTGTACGCGAGAGAATTTCAAGTGTCTACCTGTGTTTCGAAACACACGTAAATTTCGGCGATGCCGTCTCTCGCATCCCTCAACTGCAATTTAACTCGGTAACAATGGAATCCAGGCTCGTGCTTCATTATGAATACAGTGCCCTCTGTTCCGTGCTAAAGAGATGAGAGGGTAAACTCTATCTTCCCTGAAGCTCTCCCGTTCGACAGGAAGCGAACTCTCTCAGTCTACTGGCCTTTCGGACGAATTTCCGGTGTTTAACATTACATACACAGGACATTCAAGAATTATACAATTTTCACGGACCTCGGCACTTGGAGAAAACTTCATTTTCCGATTTACGAAGATCCCACGACTTGAAGAAAAAAAAAGAAAATTCACTAAAAATCTCTCTCGAAAAATCCATAACTATGGAACACAAAAGTTCGAGTAAATTCGGATTGCAGGATTTTCGACCGCGTCTTTGAATTCCGGATGAAAAACTGTAAAGTTTTACCATTTTTTTCTCTCTCCATCCGTCGTCCTTGTTCCGTCTCAGTTTCTCTTGCGCAAATAAGGGAAAAAGCGTCGGGGGAGGGGCCGAAGAATGTGGCTCTTCTCTCTCGAGCGGAAAAGGACGTATAAGAGACGAGAAATTCGATAACTCAAGGAAAAGCGAAACGACGGTAGATTACGAGCCGGAGGAGCGAGGAGGACCATACAGATTGGATGTAAAGGACAGACAGTGGTGAAAAAAAATTTCTCTCTTGTTCTATATACGTATAAATACATATATATTGTATTTATACAATGTATATACAATACACCTTGCTGGAAAAAAATCTATGTGTATATGTATACACTTTTGAGGACATACATTTTCTCAAATATATATAAAAAAGGAAAATGTATACAGTACAACGTGAACGATCGAGAAAACTTTATCCCAAAGTATTTCCTCGAGTCATCCTTTCTTCGGAATATATATACGAGATTTTCTACGAGCATCGAGACAATTTTTCGCTGAGGGTCAGCGATTCTGACGACCTTTCGGAATTTACTTCCTCCTTTTGAAGCTTCCATTGTACGTACTCGGTTTTCCTTTTATTTCTTTTTATTTTTCTTCTTCAACTATCAGAATCCTTTATTCGAGTTCCAGGATGTAATATTTCCATTTTCCAAACGTGTTTCTCTGTCGTTTGATTAATTTTATCGAAAAAACCAAATGTCGGAAAATTGAGAAAATCGCTCCAGAGGGAGGGAAAATGATTTTTTTATTGGAAATGAGGTTGCGAATAGTTTTCAAAAGCTCTCGGTGCATTTTTCCTGGAAGAGAGAATTTTTTTTAGAATGAAAATAATGCACGCTAACTCCCAGGTGGCGATGAGAAAATTGAAATCCAACGAGGCAGCATCGACGAACAATTACGATTTTTCACGATACAAAGAGAATCGCGAAATACGCTGAATTTTACGATTTCGCGTTAAAAAACGATGAAGGATTTTCACGATTCTCGACGATTGATCCTCGACTGCGGGAGTTTTTCTTTCGCCGAGTTTTCTTCTACAGAGAATAAAGAGAGAGGAAAGAAAAAAAAGAAAACGGAAGTAGAAGAAAAGAATCATATTCTTTTTATGTTTCCATCCGCAAGTTCTCTCCTCGAAACTTGTTGGCTGCGCTCTTTCACTATTTTTCCCGAGGTCGTCGTCGTTCTCATCGCATTCCCCTCACCGTTTCTATTCTTTGCCGATTTCCTCGCCTCTCCGAGCCGATAGCCGAGCTCACATGGGATTTCGAACCTCTCGTCGGACGTATACACCGAAACTAGCTGGTATTTTTCTTCCTTTTGGATCAATCTCTTTTGTTTTTCATCCTCAATCACCCTCCCATCGCGCCACCTATATTCTCCTCTTCTCGCTTTTACCCCGGAACGATTTTCTCACGTTGCTTCTTTTTTCCCGAGGTTTCCCTTTTTGTGAGAAACACTCCGCAGGCGAAGGCTGCGCGAATTGTCCCGTCTATTCTCGAGATCTCGAGGGTCCTCGTGGGATCCCTGGATGTGTATCGCGGCTCGAATACAAGCGAGAAAACGAACGAGTAAATGAAAGGACAGCGTCAAGAACCAGCGATCATCCTCACTTCAATTTTCTCTTCGGCGAGCACGGAAATAAACCAAAAGAATACATGTATATACGGTACGTAGGTCTTTTCGACTATTTTCATCAAATCTCGAAAATCCTTAATTCAAGGAGATGTTCTGTTCCGAATGAGGAGTTTCGGGCTGATTTGTGTTATTTGATTTTAAATTTTTTTTGAAATTCTTTTAGGTTAATTTTTTCTACATATTCAGGCATATTTTCTATATTTTAAACATTTTTATCCATTAAATTGTAGACAATGAGAAAATAACAATAAAATATTGGTTTTCGAATAGAAACTGCGTTCTGTGACTGCATGTAATTGACGTTTCGTTATCGTTCCAGACTGCACCTCCAGGGTTCTGAACTCAGGCTCTCTTGCTCAGGGTATTCAGTTTAAGAAGATTTCAGATCTATCACAGCTGAATGATTAACCAATCAGGTTCAGGTTTTTGTATGGACCAGCAGGTCAATCGCAAAGAGCATAGAAGAGATTCAATGAAATTATGGAAAAAACGTTATTGTGCAGCTCCTATGACACATCAAAATTATACTCCGATTTTTATGACATTGGAATATGTTGCTAACCATAAAAAAATATTAGACACGTGTTTTTTTTCACCTTCCCAAAACGATTTTGAAGGGGTGAAACCACCCCCTGAATTTTGAGATATGAACATTCTTGGAAATTAACGCAAAAGGGATATGTTTTTATAGTTTTAAAACTTTTCGAACATTTATCTAGTTGCGATAACGTAAAACACAATCCAACCATTCAGCTACCTATTTCCTAAAAGGGTGAACCACCCTTATTGTCCAAAAGTTAAAATTTATAACTCAGGAATGAAAATATGAAATGGACAATCACAGGTCACTCCAGATGGATTTCACAATTCTTTGCCCAGTCTATCGATGTATGTGCTGAAAAAAGAGGATAAACATAAAACAAAAAGAGAAGAGACTTGAAAAAGATCGCTAAGAGATGCCATCAGTACTTACAGATGTGATATATACGTGCACGTGAGTATAGATTTTATATGTGACAACAGAGAGCGGTTGCGAAAGGGGTTACGTTTGAGACGTAGCTCTTGAAAAGCCGGAAGTTTGTTGGAAACGGTTGCCTGACAGGAGAGTGTATTCTCCAGTGTATTTCAGTTCGTGCGATCCACACGATCTTGCGTGTACGAATGTACGTCTCGATTTCTATTTCGGAATTGGTACGTGTGTACAGGAGTACGATGCTGTGACACGGGGAATGTCAGGGGATGAGAAAAGCTTCGCTATCGATGGTGAAAGTCCATTTAATCCAACCGCGATGGGAGAGTTATGTTTCCCACTTCCATGGTATTGGTGTGCCTGCATCAGAGCTTGGGTTACTTCCAGTATAATGTGTATCCTACCCCTACGTATGTGTACTCACCGCTCGCAGGCTATCTCGTGAAAAGGGATAAAAAGGGCCAGGAAGAAAAAGAAACATCGAGGGTGTTAAGGTTTATGCGCTTGAGGCGGACTCGTTCCTTCAAAAGCCGTACAATCCTCACCCACCTGACACTTTTCCCAATTGTTCCGAGAGAGAGGAAAGAAAGATTTGCCCTCGAGAACTCGACGCTTTTTTGTTTTATCGTTAAATCCTCCAGCCAGTTGTGGCTCCTTTAAGGTGATAGCGCAGACCTCTTAACCATCTTGAAAAAGTGATGGCTAGAAGCATCATTCCCTTCAAGATTAATGAAGATAGTATTCATTGGGTATACGTTGATTAGTTCCTTACATGATCCAATGACTCCAGAGTTATCAATATGAATATCAACAATAAACTAATAATTTCAATGTTCGGATCAATCATATCTTAAAGTTGCCTCTTTGGCATTCATGTACAACGTGAATTAATTGCTTGAATGGACCAACTACTTCAAAGCGATCCATATGGATATCAACCAAAAGTATGCCATCAATGTCAGTGTTTGAATCACTTGCAGTTTCGAGTTACCTTCTCACGTTTCGTATACATCATATGGAACTTCCAAACCACTACAATGAAGAGACCCAACAGCTTCTTTGGAGTGAAATAACATTTCAATTACATTGAAATGCGACTTTCGCGGTTTACGTTCAATATGCATGGACCAATCTAATTTGTAGAAAGTTGTTTGGTGATTCGTGAACTTGGACGTGATTTTAGGTTGCATTCTGAACAGTGCTCATAGCGTTCATAAAGCTCACAGTGTTCACTCGGGATCTCATTTGTAATGTTGTTTCTTGGAAACTATTATGCGAACCGTCTATGGATGCGCTTTTCAATATCATTTGAAAGCTATTTCAGTAATGCCCAAAAATGAAGTAATAACTGAGTTTACATCATATGGTAATTCTGAACCACTACAGTGAAGAGGTCGAACAGGTTCTTTGAAGCGCGGTAACAAGTCTGATTACATTGAAATGCAACTTTCATGATTTACATTCAATATGCGTGGTCCAATCCACTTTGAATAAGGTTGTTTGGTGATACATATACTTGGTCTCTTTGTCATCACTTCATTGAGATTTTAATTGGTGCGCAAGGGCATGCTTTCAAGGTATAATTTCTGGATAGCGCCCACAGTGTTCATGAAATTCACACAGTTTATTTCGGATCCGAATTGCAATGTCATTTCTTGGAGAGAATGATTTGGGCTGTCAATAGGCATGATTCCGATTAGCATTCCAATTAGCAAAATGATCTTATCTCCAGTAGCGATGTCATAGACACTTACATCCAAACAACATCTCTAAAGTTCTTAAACTTGACACCTAGATCATTGTTCTTGATATTCGCAATTGGTGATAAATCATCAATAGTTCATACGTTTACTGAAAATTCCAATTGTGGCAATCCAGAATCAACGAAGATATAGGTCGTAGATAACATTAGAGTCGATTTCAACGTAAACTATACTTAAATTCGTAAACACCTCAGCTGCCGACCTTGTTTAATCCCTTTAATAAGTTTCGACGGGAAATTCAGAGTTTCCCGTAATGTAGAGCTCCAATATACAACCCGAAGACAGAAAAGGACCGAGAAAAATATTTGTTTGCCACGGAGTATCCGGGAATAGTCTCCAATCGTCGGTAATCGAGTTTACAAGCAATTATTGGCATAGGATGTGAACTCAGCTGAATATTTTTGGGGCGAACTTTCGTCGAGGGCGAGATGAGATAAATTGGGAGGTAATGAATTCAACGCGTTGAAATAGCTTCGTATATCTGATCAGACTCCCATCCTCCCGATCTTATTCGTACACTCTCTCGCGTATCGACGTGACCTACTTTTCTGACAGTCCACGGAGCCAGCCAGCATTTATAGTAACGAAAGCGCAATAACATCCAAGACAAAACATTTTTGGAAAAGGTCGCGATTGCGGAGTGAGCGTCAAGCTTTGTAAATACGACGAAGCATCCAGGACTGAAAATAACGAGAAGCGAGACCGGAATGAGAAACTACCAGGACAAGTAAAGCCGTGGTCTTACGTTCCGCAGTCGAGCGAAGATTGCTCCGATCCTGGCGGAATCTCCAGCCGCATCCACTTCGCATTGTATCGGACAAATAGTTCGGCCACTCCAAGAATCGGAAAATCTTCAAGTGGCAACGAAACTCGGGAAATAAATTGCTCTTGGATTTATAAACATTCAAACCGATTTCGAATTTAATAGAGTATGCATGAACGGCAATTTCAATAATATATTTTATTTAAAAATTGGTATCCATTTTGTTATTAGTAGTTACAGCATTTACAACAAATTAGCACAAAAATTGATAACTCGCGAAATGGTCAAATTTATAAAATCAAATTCTTAGTGTAAAATGCATGAATTTAAATTTGTGATCCAGTGAACACCTTTAGATGATTTATCTAATATTTTACTTACTTCTTCCCTCATAAATAAGCTTTTTAAAAACACAAACTGTTTAGTGGCAAGAATATTAAAGAAATCAAGATTGAAACCGTCCTCCCATTTGTACTATAAAAATGACATCTTCTCCAAATTCTCCAAAGCTCCCAATTTCACAAATACAGAAACCCACAGATTTATCTCTTGAATAGAATCGTTTGAATCCTCCTTAAATTATTTCGAGCTCTAATTTCCCGAATGATAGACGAATCGAGTCTGCCAAATTCGCATGCGCGTAAAGCCTCGTTGCGGAGCTTTTCGAGCGAGAAAGACAGCAAGAGAGAGAGAGAGAGAGAGAGTTCCTCTCTTCGCGAAGTGTGCTTTTGCTCGTTGGCTCAATTGTATACGTCGGAGTTCGGGGTCGGCGAACCCAAGTTGCGACCCCGCCTCTGTACATACGGATCAGATTAGATCACGGAGAGGTTCCACCATCCTCATTCAACGGATGAAATCTCGTTCGTGAAATTGCCAGGGAATTCAGGTAGGTGTGCGCAGCTTGTGTTACCAGACTGCGGTATCGGGTTAGCCGCCCGTAGGATAACGCTCGCGTCGTATTCGCCGTCCTGCAGGATTCATTAGGCCCGCGATTTAAAGCAAAAGCTTTCTCCCGGTTAGACACGCGATATGCATTCGGGCCAAGCGTTCCTTGGCATCCGGCAAACAACCTACTAATCTCTCTCGTCCACTGGCCGATCCAACCAAATTACTGACGATAATCCGAGCCCTTTAACTTCCGGGCTTGATCTCCCTCGTCAAACGTTCTCCCTTTTATCTCCGGGCTCCTTGCAGTTAATTGAACCCGGAAGAGCTTGAAACTGTTAGGAAGAGTCGAGTCTCCGGAGAGACAAAACTCCACTGCGGGGAGGAGGCGAAACTCCAAAGATCAAGGACTCGGGACATTACCTCCGGAGCGCTCTCTTCGCTAAATACGTCTGGGAGGATATCTCGAGCTTTTTATTCTGGGAGATAAGCTTGCGGCGAGGACTGAGCTTTCGTCCTCAACGAGGTACAAAAAGCATCAGGATAAGGACCTCCAGGATACCCGGGACGTTGACTCCTTCAGGAAAAAGAAAATCAACGTCGTTGTCTCCAGTTTTCCCGATGCACAATGACCGTCGGAGGCTCTTAGGAACATCACTGGAAGCATTACACGAGTCGAGCTTTCCTCCAACCAACCACCCCCCTCGTTTACGTGAAAGCATTCGTTGATGCAACAGAAGCTGCCTCCGGAACGGTTCTCGGTTGTTCTGACGCTAACACCGGGTGACAACGAAGTTTAGACCTCAACATACGAGATTTCGAGGACAATAGCAATGGGTGGAGGACTCCAGTCGTTTCGCACACACACACTGATGAGAATTTCGAGTCGCTCCACGACGCGGTTGGCCCTTTCCACCGCGTCTGCGTCGCGACGCAAGCTGACGCTTACCTGAACCAGGAGAGGCGTTAATCAGACAACCCGAAGAGATTTTACACCATTCGGGATCCTGAGATTCGCGAGAATACAACCCAGACTCTCGTTAAAAGCGCGAGAGAGACGGAAAATAAGAAGCGGCGCGGTTTTAACGAGAGGTGGATAAAAGCAACCGGATCCTCGCGAGTGAGGAATTCTTTGGAAAAACCGGGTAAGAGGCTGCGCGGTGGGGGAACAAGAGCATGGAGAGAGAGGTAAATGCTCGGGCAACGCGGCGAGCTCGCGCCTTATCCGTCGCCTCGGGCCACCCAGGAAACACTTGCACACTTTTGGCGTCATTAAGTATATGTATTATATTATATTTATGTGTATGTATATGTGTGTGCATTTATGTAGATGTATATGTGTATATGGTTAATACATATGTCCCTAAACCGTGTGCGTACGACTCTGCTCGCTTTCTCTCTCGCAAGGTCCTTTTTCACTCCGCCACACCAACCACCGGTGATTCTGGCTCGCCTATTTCGCTGTTTTTTCATACTGAAAAACCCTCAGACTCCCTTTTCTCTCTCGAGTTTTCTCATTTAGCTTACTTCCACCACGTCGCCCGCCTCGTCAGGCTCGAGGGCTCCGCGGACCTCGAAACCGAGCTTGGCATTCCGCGAGGTCAATTCGCGATTTAAAAAAATTTTCCTCTGGCTTATGTACGCTCGTGCTCGTTAGAACGTTTTTGCGTTTAATTCTACACCCCTCGGACTTGAATGTTTTTTGGCTGGTGTCTGAAGTAGCGAATTAAAACAAAAAATTTTTACGATTTTGTTGCTAATTTGGTTAAATTAATAATTATTTAGTAGAGATATTGTTGAGATTTATCATATTTTATGTTTTTGAAATGCGATTTATCGAAAATTTTGTGAACGATCGTTATTTCGTTCGAGAATGGTAATTCGAGATCTTCCGTCGCTCGCGTTGACATAATCGCATCTTCGATAGTTCCGACGTCGTGATGTCGAGTGAAATGATTCGTGATTGATGTGAAAATGACAGTGTCAGTCACGTCGACGAGAGAAAAAGAAAGTTTGGAAGACGAGAGGTACTTACCAGGGAGTGCGAAATGAAAAAACATCCGTCGATCGATCAAAAAGGATATTAATGACGAAAGTAACGATGGATGAACAGAGAGGAAGGATTCAGCTCATGGTTGAACCGGATATAAGAAAAGAAGGAGAACAACAACAAAAAAGAAACGATAAAGGCACATTCATATATAATAATCCATGCACAGCCAGAGCAGGAGGATCGAAAGTTTTTTCTCCTCGTTCAACCCTCTCGGTTTGCTTTGATCGATCGATCACTCGAATTGTTAGTTCCCGTGCTCGTTATGTATTTTTTTTCTTCTCCTAAGCTCTGCTCCTTATTCTCGATGAGGAGTTTACCCGCCGTTTAATTTTAACCGTCGCCGTTTACGTCCATTTGTACTACAACGTATCCGGCGAGATTTCCGTCTGACCACAGCCTGGCTTTAACTACTTGGCCCAGACCGAATCCGAGGAAGAACTTTCTTCGCTCGTTTTCTCTCTCGCGCCTTCGCTCGGCGCGTCCTTCGCAAGCTGAACGGCTGTTACCGATCGATAAATATTTATTTTTCTCACTTTGTATCCCAAATTTTAGCGCTCCTCTGTATTCCGAGTGCGAAGCAACAACGAGACGCTGAGGTCGAATTTTTAACGAGATTTTAGCTATTTTAATTTATCAATTATCACACACGGATCGTATGAATTTCGAGTTAAAAATTTTGTCGTCATTTTTTCTAAATCCTAACACAAATATCGTCTTCAAAATTTTTCAGGTTCACTTTCAATTCACCTCAATAATTGTCGATACCTCGAAACACTTTTTCACACTCTCCTCTCCTCCTATTTTCGACAAAAAAGAAATCTGCAACGTTCTGCTTTTCTCTAGACAAAAAGCATTGCGAGCACGCGCGAGCAACATCATTTACGATAAATAATAATCATTATATTATATCAATTATTTATGCTTTCTATGTATTATATATATATTAATGATTATAATAAATGCGTCACAACATCGAGCCACTCTTTCTGCGTTTCACTATATCGAACCACGTTCACTATTTATATAAAACACGATTATACAATCCAATCCATTTTCAATCAATTACACATATATATGTGTATATATACGCTCGTATATGTAATATACAAATCCTCACATATATACATATATATATAAATATAGAGACATACACGAGTCTTAAGCGTTTCATGTAAACACCGATGCATAGAATATATACGTATATAAATATATATCGAGTTGGACGTGTGTACGTGTTATTTATGTATTGTACGTGTCTTTATGTACGTTTACGTGCCATCGGGTAAATTTTTTTTTTTTTCACTTTTCCTTCCTCTTCTTTTCTTCTCTTCCAGTGTCGTCGTGTCAATGTGTTCGTGTTGGTGTAAACGATGCAGTAAAATGCATTCCCAAATCTCGTAACTGAACGTACCGCAATGAGCGTGAGTTGTTCGTTGAGTAAACAAGGAGAACCGAAGGTTACGGAAACGAAAGGCAAAAATGAAAAAAATAAAGTAGCGACACAAATAGCCACCCCTCGTTAAGTCGAGTTTCCCCATGGAAAAGGTATAAAATGTGTGCGTTTTTTTTTGCTTCTCTTAAATTCTCGTATATCTGCTGCTTATGTTTAAAAATTTTTTTTTCTCTTCTAGGAGTTTTGGTCGTGGCGATGAAGGATTTTATGCACGAGTAGACTGTTCGTCACTTTTGTTTGAATTTATTCCAGTTTTATTCTCCTCATTACTTTCATGTACGAGTCACTGTTTGAGGTAATGAGAGTTTTTTTTCTTGCTTCTTTTATATAGTGCTGCTGAGGAATTCTGATCTCGGTGATGTTTGCGACTGTTTTGTATTTATAGAGATTCGTTGGATTATTTTTTTTTTTGGTATTTGATAGTGATGTGAGACTTGACTTCGGCTCTTCTCATTATTTATTTTTTGGTTTTTGAAAGAAACAATGAGAGAGTGAAATTCAAAACGAGTTTTCGTTTCATTTGTCGATTTTTTAAGAGAAATTAAAGGTTTTATTATGAAACATGAAAGAGAGCTTCGAAAAATTCTACTTATCGGTTTGATAGAGCTTACATTTTTTAGTTAATTGATTTATACGTCTGGATAAAAAAAATGTGAAAAAAGCTCGATTTTTTAAATGAATTTTGCAGACAAAAACGTGAATTTTTTTTAAGTGAAAACGTTAAATATTTAATCTTTCTGTGAACCATTTAAAAAAATACAGATTTTATTATAAAACACGAAAAGAGCTTTGAAAAATTCTACTTATCGAATCTGAGAGTGCTTCAATCTTTTAGTCAATTAATTGGAAAAACCACAGACAATTATAACGGTTCCTGAAAAAATCGATATTTCAAATGACATGTATTTAAGGGGTTTCGATACCACTTATCTACAATCGCATTTTAAACACATAGGAAATTGAAAAATGATAAGAATTTGATAAAATTTGGCGAGCATGTTCTTA
>JAPYYX010003290.1:0-11546 GCA_030522605.1 Cremastinae sp. B BG-2022a | reverse complement strand
TTTGTGTGACATTACTTCCAAATTTTTCGACTCTTTCCCTAAATTTTAGATTACGAATTATATTAGTGAAATCGATTCAAGTTTTACAACATATTTTCTTCGACAGCTCGGAGTATAATACCGTAAATGTACTTGCCTCCTTTTTTTACAGCATATATGCTGTCTTTGGTAGATATAAAAATTAAAGACAATAAATCTACAATAAAAACTGTAGACAATTCTACTTAAGGATGTATAGACCCTTTTTAAAAAATTATAAAAAATTCATGAAATTTTAGCACATTATTTGTGAATATGTTTAAATATTCTCTTCCAAATTTGGAAATGATTGACCGGATGGTTCAAAAGATATTTAATTATCAACTCGTTCAAATTTAACGTTGTCTCTAATGGAGAAATTCAAAAAATTTGTTTTTACAAATTATTCAAAACATAGGTTTTTGTTCAATTTTTTTTTCTATAATTGGCACATATAAACAATGTTAAAAACGGAGTTTAAACAGTTTGGTCTGAAACTTTTGTTTTTTAATTATTTAAATAATCAATAATATGAAAATTGTCAAAAAAAAACGTTACCAAACTATCGAGTATCATTCTGAAAAACAACACAAAATTTCAATTTACTAACAAAGAAACAAAGATCAAATTTTAACATTTCATTATGGAAAAGTCACTTTTGTCAAGGATTGTACGGCCTATACATTCTTAAACAAATTTGTCTTAAAAAATTATAGACTAATTTGTTTAAACAATAAATAATATGAAAATCGTTGATGAAACATTAGAAACCCATAGAGTATCATTCAAAATATCACAATACGAAATTTCATCTTTTGAACATAAAAAAATTTTAATAATTCAGTACAGACAAAATGTAAATTAAATTGGATTAAAAATTAATTACTATTTAGTTAAATTAAATTTGTAGTGAAAAAAATTTCAATTTAAATTTATAATTACACTCGACCATCAAAAGGATAATATGAAAAATGTTAATAAAACGATAAGGAACTATTAATTACACACTCTATGAAATATAAATTTACTAAAAGAAAAAAACCACATTCCGATAACTCGTTATGTAAAAATAAATCATTTCAAAAATTGCGCCAGCGAAACATCTAAAAATATGAATCGCAGTATTTTGAACGTTTGAAGCTTGCGCGCGAAATGCTCCGGCGCGTTGAAATTGCGCAGAGAGTTCAACCGCTCGCATCACCTGTCCAAACAGATGACACTCGGCAATTTCGCAATAACACTCGTATCGTTTTTACTCACCCACGCAGCAAACAAACAAGATAAAGTAAACTACGAAACGAACGGGGAATCCACGCTTCTTCTGACAATCGTTGAACATTTTAACTCGGCGTATCATACGATCCGAGACGAGATGTGTCTACCAATTTCACCGACACGCCACGCACTCCCGGATTCTCGTTTTTTCTATCAAACGTAACTGATGATGTATATAATAGAAGGGGAATACAAAGCACGCAAACTGTCCTTGTAAACTGTGTCACATTATATACAAACGAAGATGCTCCATTGATCTTGAAGATCAAAATCTATTCCGAGCAAATACACAATTTGTCTACTTACAGACATGATTTAACAAATGTTGTAAACAAGTTACCAACGGTCGGTAATAAAGATTTCTTCTCTCTGTGAAAAAATTGCCAACGATTTTTGATCGTTTGAATGAAATCAACAATTTCAAATTTTCTTTTCACGTTCATTTATTCTTGAAAACAATCCATTCTGTTCCCTCCTTATCATGTGAGGAAAATATCGAAAATAAAATTAGTTCTTACGAAAAAACAAGAGATGGCGCTATCGACCCCTCGCAGCACCCAACGTTCTCCCGCGCTGGACCATGTGATTCGGCTTCCTTTTTTTTCGAAATGTTTTTCAGTGTTCCGCGCGAGATACCGCGCAAGAACGGCCAGTACCTGGTCGAGATAACGTTATTAGAAGAGAAAACCTGTACCGTTCGCGCTTCGAGTGTACCAGTTGAATGAAACAATCATAAAAACGGAGCGTGAGCTCTCCCCGCGCGTGCATACACGTTCGAACTTTGAACATGGAAACTCTCGTGATTTATAAACGTCAGGCGCAAAGCAAGAATTCACGATAGCACAAGTAGCTTATCGCTTCTCTCTCCATTTCTCGTTTTCTCTATCTGTCACTCTGTCACTATATACTGATATGTGCAAGTCGGTGAAGACATCGAGCTAATCAACATGGATTTCTAACCTAAAATCTTTTCATCAAAGTGTTCCAGCGATCCACGTGAATTTCATTTCTAATTATTTTTATTGTCACCACGTATTTTATTTTTTCTCGCCATATAAATGATAATCATAAAATGAGTTATCGCAAGCCAAGACGGGACTCGGACGTTATATTGTCCAATTTCAATCACAAAGAACTTTTGTTCAAGTTTCTTATCATCGGAGATTATGGTGTCGGTGAGTAAATTTGCTACCGAGGTGAGACTCGAGGTATCGTGCCACTGTTATTAGTGAAACATTGAAAATCGGTACAACGGCTTTAACGATTTTACTTTTTGTAGGAAAAACTGCTATTGTCAGACGATACACAGAGGGTAACGTATACCTGAATGATAACGAAAATGAGAAAAAAAATAATCAAAATGCGTTACTTTTATATAAAAATAAACGCTTTTTTATACCCTTTCGTTTCGATTTTCACGATTTATAAATATTTTTTCTTATTGCTTATAGTTTTTATTTTTCATATTTTGTCTTATTTTTTTGCGGAACTAATAACTTGTCACTTTTGAATTTTGCTTGGCGACGCGATTAATCGTTCATTATTGTACACGTAACTTTTTGTGAATTTTTAATAAACCATTTTAAGGATGAACTGGAGATACAATCCCTGACAAAAGTAATTTTTTTATAATGAATTGCTAAAATTTAGTCTTCAATTTTTTGTTAGAATAAAGTTAAAATTTTTTATTATGTTATTTATAATGATACTCGATAGTTTGCTAACGTTTTATTAACAATTTTCGTATTATTTACTATTTAAACAATTAAAAAACAAAAATTTTAGATAAAATTGTTTAAGGATGTGTATAATGAATTGTTAAAATTTAACCTTTATTTCTTTGTTAGAAAATTGAAGTTTTGTGTTATGTTGTTTACAATGATACTCGATACTTTCCTAACGTTTTATTAACAATTTTCATATTATTTATTATTTCAACAATTAAAAAACTAAAATTTTAGACAAACTTGTTTAAACTCGGGTTTTAACATTGTTTGTATGTACCAATTGCAGAAAAAAATATTAACAAGGACTTATAAGCAAATTTGTTAATTTTCCATTAGAGACAATGTTAAATTGGTACGACTTGAGAATTAATTATCTTTTCAACTATTCAGTCGATTATTTCTAAATTTCGGAGAGAATTTTTAACCGTTACCGTACACACTGGGTCAGCTAGACCCGAGCAAAAAATGCATTTTCTCAAAATCGTTCTGCAATGATTTACATTTTGAGCTATAACTTGAAAAAATAAAAATATATCAACATTCTGAAAAAACCATCGTATCTTAAGAAAATTTCCGGTCAATTAAAAAATAAACTAATCAAATTGAAGAGTGCACAGCTTGATATATAGTTGCTAAAAAAATTCGGGTCTTTTTATTAACCCAGTGTGTACGAATCGGGACTTTTTTATAGTGTGTACGGTAAGGGTTGAACATATTCACAAATAATGTGCCAAAGTTGCAGCAATTTTTTGTTTTTTTAAAAAGGGTCTGTACATCCTTAAACTCGGTTATTAAAATTGTTTATGTGTATTGATAGTAGAAAAAAAATATCACGAAAACCTTATCGTTGTAATCAATTTTTACGTACTTTTAGAGAGAAAAATTTGTTTTATCATCACCTAAGTGGATGATTTCTCAAAAACTGTTTAATGCAAGTTGATAAAATTTGGCAGAAAGCTTCTTCAATATTTAAACATCTTGAGAAAAAATTTACAGGTGACTAATATCATTTTTTCGATATTTATAAATTATTATAATTTCGAATACGTATAATATTCAATTTGTTGTAATTTTTAAACGATTTAGTGAATTGAGTCCTTTGCACAGAAGCATTAGAATCAATGACTGGTCAAATTTTCAGATTTTTTCCACCGTTTCGAATTATCTCCAGTACATCCTTAATTACTTTTGTGTCATCTCGTTTAAAAATAAGTATCTCGATATATATATATATATAACAAACAATATATTGCACTAAATTGTACAGATGTTACGCGTGTTACAAGATGCCATCGCGAAGGGAATTTAAATTTTATTAGCATAGACGAATATGGAACGTTTGCCTAGATGGCACTCGTAAACAAAGAAAAATAGTCGTTTATTTTCCTTCTCTTCACTATCTCTATCTCATTCACTCTGTTCCATCGCACAAAACAACACGCTGTTTTTTACAGGCAAATTCTCTTCAAATTACAAGATTACCATAGGCGCCGATTTCGCTATAAAAACGCTCGATTGGGATCCTCACACTAAAATAAACTTGCAATTATGGTATTTCCGCAGATTTGTTTCTACTCTCCTTTCGTAAGGAATTTTCGCCGAATTGGGGCTCGGGCGCTCGCGCGCTCCGGCGTCAATCCGGCGATTCGTCGAATTGTCCGTTCGGCAAAGTCCTCTTTGCTTTTATGTTTTTTTTTTCTTCACCCATCGCACACACTTTATTTTTTATTTTTTTTTATCCCATCAGCAAGAATTTGCCCGACGGACGTTTGTCGCTAAAACTTTGCATGTTTTGTACTTTTCTGTTCAAAATTCCGCGACGTTTTATCATTTTAGGGACATTGCGGGCCACGAGAGGTTCGGTTACATGACCAGAGTTTACTATAAATACGCGTAAATATTGCTTTTTCTTTTTTTTTTCTTTTCTATTTAATTTTACTCCGTTTTTCTTTGTGTTATTTTTTCCATGTATTTGTTTGCAAAAATTAACAAAGCTTGTTTTTTATGTCGTTACTTTTCACTTTAATCCTCAATAGTCACACTGGGTAAAATACACCCCATTTTCAACCTCGGATTCCGGACCGAAATTTTTCTTTTTCGACAATTTTGATTATATAAAAAATAAAGCGAATCAAAAATAGTTTACGCAGTTTTTTAAAAAATAGTTAAAAATAGACTGTAAAATTTTTTAAAACTTTTATTTTTTATTTTTGAATGATTTTTTACTCACCAAAGTGAGTGGGGTGAATTACACTCCATGTGACTATTACGTTATTATTTGGAGGTGTGACTACATGGGGAGTGCAAAATATTTTTAACGATCGGTGGACATTGCAGGGTCGCCGCAGCGCTCGTTTTTGATATATCCAGAGCAGCGACTTTTCAGTCGGTAAAAAAATGGTTGAGCGATCTCAGGGAGAAAGTTACGTTACCCGACGGTTCCAGCATACCGATTGTTCTCCTCGCGAATAAATGTGACATTCCAACGGTTTCCGTACCCACCGAGCAAATCGTAAAATTCTGCAAAGAGAATAAAATTTGCTCGTGGTACATTACGTCTGCCAAAGAGAACAGAAATATCGGTGAGTTGATGAAAAAAAAATAAATAATGTGAGTGTAAAATTACTATGAAATCGTATTTTTCTCCCGTTTAGATGAAGCCATGAAATATCTCGTTGAGAACGTGTTGAAAGCCAAAATCGAGGACGAGATAAGAGATTCGATAAAGCTTCGCGAAACACCGGAAGTCGAAGAGAAAAATAGCTGCTGCAAGTCTTGAGGATGTGACAAAAATATTCCAGTCGTTTTAGCAATTCATCGCATTCTCATAGTATCTTTTTCCTATTATTTTCATAAATCCTTATACATATTTTTATATATAAAATTTGTACATATAAGAATACCCGTTAATGTGTATATACGTTTGTGTATATCTATAAATGTCGATTAACCTAAAATATTCATATAAAAGAATATTTACAAGCGTTCTGAGTTCAATAAGAATTAAACTATCATTTTCAACATTATTTTCAAACTAAATAAATAAAACTTACAAAAATATCTTTTACAGAATATTCGCTTTAATCTTAAGGAGGTACTGTCGCTTCACGCTAGACAAATCAGGAACTGTTTTTTTTGCGTTTTCAAATGGAACTGAATTGAATATATTCCTATATTTGATAAATTTTCTCAATTTGAAAAATGATTTTTTCATTTCAAACATTTCCATACTACACAAAATAAACAAAAAATTATTTTATAGCGTTAATGTGGTTGATCAAGTATCTAGTCAAATGACAGTCCGCGTAAAAAATTTTTGAAAAAGTAACTTATTTCCGTTTTGGATCACAGGAAAAATAATTGTTAGTACACTTCAAAATATTGCACCGAAAATTACTGTCAAAAACTAATTAAGAGAATAATATTTGAGATAAAGTTAATCAATTGACTTCGCCATCAACTGTTTTCATTCATGGCGTCGACAGTTGCGAGAGATTTTCACGTTTTTTGGTATTCAATCGCGTTATTATCAAAAAATAGTTCGGTAACATGCATTTTTTAAATGGAATCTTTGATGTTTAGTTGAGGAAAAAATCGAAAAATTTCAGACCTGTCTAATCCATAAAGGTACTTAATCTTCAATTAAGGTTGCTCATCAGTGACATCGCTAGTCAAAGTCGTGAAGTCACAAAATTTTATGCCAAATATCATAACTTTTAACAAAATGTACATGTAGATAAAAATGAAGAATTATTATCACCTTCATATATCTCACACGCGTTAGGCATCATAAAATATAATTTTCTAGACGATCATTTGACCGAAATCTCTCAAGAGGTCAGTGCGCATGTGCCGGGTATGTACAAACAAATGTACGGCGAAACATAACCTCAGCAGACGACAGCTATGAGATTTTTCCGAAATACGCGTACACTATCAACTTTGACTGCAATTTATGAAAATATATCCGTGGCAAGACCCTTTTTTCAGGTACCATTGGAAAGTTCAAAATTTCATCTTGTGACTCTAAAATTTCCAACAATATCTCCGGTTTTTTTCACAAAATATTTTTTTACTTTCGGTAAAATCCCGACGGACTCCCATAACAGCAATGTAAGAAAAGCAATTTTCGAATAGCTTTTTTTCAATTATTTGCACGGCAACCTCCCTTCGACTTGTGAGGGATTATTCGATATACCTTACATAACAATTCCTCAAAGTTTGACGAAAATCTGCAAATTTAGATTTTTGTCTAATATCATCGATATTTTATCAACCCCCTCAATTTGATTTACTTTTTTGTATGAATTAGTATGAAGTCAGCGAAATGGTAATTTTATGAGTGAATAATTCTCTCAAAACTCCGGTAACTGTAATGTTTTATGTGAGAATCTCAATCCTTATAGTCCAAGGAATCCGTGAATCTTTTCAGATTGCCGAAAAGTTCAATCTAAATACATTTTTTCTTTATTTTACAAAAGTATGGTAACCATTTCTCAAAAGACTCTATACACCTTTTTCCAACGTTTATACAATTTTAGACAAGCTCATTCTCACTTGTTCAGTCGGCAATGCCACATCAAATTTCGTCATCGAGGAACTGATATTATATTCTTCACTGCCAGAAAAATTTCATCGCTATAGTTAATTTTGGTAATTTTGACGATACCTCCTTAAAATAATCTTGAATTCTACCATTTTTAGACTAATGCTTACACGTTAATTTTGATTTCTTAATGGAATAAACTTTTTTTCGAATGAGCAGACTTGTGGTTCTCGTTTTAAAAAACTACGGAGATAAATCTCATTGGTGAATATTTTCGTTCTATTTCGGTTTCAGGCGCATTCACAGTTCGTCTTCGAGTTCGGAATTTTTGACGGTGTTCATAGCTATTGACACGGTTGATACCATCGTTTTGCTGTATTCCTTCGAGTAATCTGAAAAAATGAAAAACAAAGAGGCACGATAAAGAGATGGTTGTGGAAAAAATATAAATTTGAACAGCGAGTGACAACTCGAGACATGTCACGTTCGAGCGATTGCCGAGCGTCGAACCACGGTTCGATCGAAATAGCAATAATAGCTTTTACAATACGGTTAGTGTACGTATATTGAGGAAGGCGTTACGCACGTTTTTAAAATCGAATTAATGAAGCTGCGTTCTTTTTCCTTTTATAGAACCATTTTCGCAACATTTTTTAAGGTGTCTCGGTAACTAAAGTAAACATGATAAGAATTTCATACGTAATTCGGACTTGTACTGTTTCTCCGTTTTCAGGATTTTGTTGGTGAAAGTTATTGGTGATCATAATTTTTTTATATAATTTTCAGAGCATATAGATTATGAAAAGATTTAAATACCGCATTTCTTTAATATTCATAAAATATTCTGCTAAATGTCATCAAATTTGATGTGCTCTCTGAAATTCACCAGGAAACTAATTTAGATAAAAATAGATAAATAGATAAATCATCGAATATGATTTTTCGTATTTTTAAGCATTCGAAAACAGATCTCTTTGAAAAAAAAATCGGCCTAATTCAAGGATGTGTACCGCGTCAAATCCGCAGTACATCTACAATTTGTTTTTGATGAATTTTATGCGGTATCAATCAGGGGACGATTTTTTTTCGTAAATAATGATTTGAGAAATAACAATACCTCAAGTATTCGCATTTTTTTATAAAGCGAAATAAAATGAAGACCTGATTTGACTATTCAGAACAGCGTACGTTTGTATGTCAACAATGGCGTCAGTATCACATAGAGCTAAGTACAAGTTTTTTTTTATTTGTTTTTTTTAAGCGCATATTTACATGTTTATGTAAATATGCACTTCGAACACGTAAAAATTCAATCAAGAATAATCCGCAATTAACTCGGTAATCCTACCTTTTTCCCACGAAAAAATCAACAATAATCCATAGTTTTAGGAAATACTTTTTCTGATCTACAAAGAAACATCGAAAATATACGTTTTTCGTATTTTCTTGCAATTTCATCGACTTCCGGTATAAGTAACACACAGTCTTAAATCTTGAATATCTCGTTAAAAGTCTGGAAAGGGGGTGTTTTATTGCTTTTAATCGATGCAGAATAACTTTTGGATAGTAAAATTCAAAATCAGAAAAACGTATGTGAATCGACGCAATGGGCACACATCCTTAATATTATTATTCAATTACATATTTCAATTTGAAAAAAAAATTTTTAAAAATGTTTCTTTTGAAACACGTTAAAAACTGCTCATTTATGATGAGTCTTTCTTTGGTTAGACATGAAAAGAGATCCGGTACAAACAAAAATGACAAATTCACGTGACGATTAAAATTAACAAATATAAAAATATATGTAAGGAAAAACTACGTGTTAATTATTTCATAATTTAGCAAACAATATCGAATAAGTTGCATAAAAGTTAAAAATAGTTGTCAAATTCTTATCATTCCCTATATGTTTGATTTTATTTTGCATTGCGATAACGAGACACCTTAAATACGTTTTTTCAATTAGTAGCTGATCTTTCATTTTGTAAATAGGAAACAATTAGTACCTATTGAGATCAATCTCCGAGATCACTTTTTAACGCATGCTACACCCTCACAATCAGCATGAGCAGTTTGTTTTTTTCTTTAAATTAGCTCGCATGGAGAATTCCTGGAAAAAGTTTACCAAGTCAAGATGATTCAACTCGAAAAATCAAAAGCAACATTTTCGCGTTCGTTTATTGAAAATTAATTTTTTTTTGGCACAATTCTGATTTCGAGGTTGAGAAGGGGAACACTTTATGACGAACTGTCTGAAATTTTTTCACTTTTTATGAATGACATTTCTCTCGGTTGGGTTTTGGAAAGCCATGCCAGTTCGAATCTTATAGAAAGGATAAAATTGTGCCCTTCACTTACGGGACGCAATTTATAGCCGTGCTGATCGCTTTATTTGTCTTTGGTTTTTCGTTTTTTTTCGCTACGGTTCAGAGCTTGGTGGCCATTACGAAGGGATGATTGTTACCTTGGCCTTGGTAGTTGTTTTGTCCACCAGGAGCACTGCTACCGTGCGGCGTCAGACTCGCCCGAATCCTCGAGCAACTTATCACGCCGGCATACGCCTGCCTATACTGCTTGTTCATTATCACGTAGATTATGGGATTGCAACAGGATGCAAAGTATAATAACAAATAACCCATAACATGAGCCGCTGCAAGAAAACAATTTTTTTTCATTAATGGAAAAATAAGGAAAAACTCTTACTGGGGGGGGGGGGGGGGAGGGCTACTAACCCCTTGTGGTCACACCTCCAAATAATAACGTAATAGTCAAATGGAGAATAATTCATCCCAATCACTTTGGTGAGTGAGAAATCATTAAAAAATTACAAAAAAAAAGTTTTAAAAAATTCTACAATCTATTTTTAACCTTTTTTTAAAACACTGCATAGATTCTTGATTCGCTTTATTTTTCATATAAAAAAATATTGTCGAAAAAGAAAAATTTCAAACCGGAATCCGAGATTAAAAATGGCCGGGGGTGTATTTTACCCAGTGTGACTATTGGGGGTTAACAAAGGAATATACGATCATTTTTTGGAGTTCAATTTTTCCACATTGAGAGAGAGATCCGTAACTTCAGAATAGTATATTGTGATACAACTGCGGAAAGTGAGCGAATGCCGAACGGCATGAAGTTGCGCATGAGCCTCGACTTGTGGGGGATTCGCGCTCGCCCCGTGTGTTAGAGGTGCAATCACACGAAGGCGAGAGTGAATCCGTCACAAGTCGAGGCGAATGCAGCAACGACATGCCGTTCGGTATTCGTTCACTTCCGCACATGTATCACACCATACTTCTTTTAAGGTGATGTGAAAGATGTACCACGTGAGACCTGAGTGCGGGGGGATAGCTGAATTTTTCAGACAGATTGTTCTTCGAAATGGTCAAAATTAAGATCTAAAGCGAAGTCTCATGCCCTCCATCAATTACTTCTACAGGGCTTGACACTTTTATTTTGTCCTAAATGTCAACGATCTATAAGAACGATTTGTTCGAAAATTTGTGAGGTTATGTTGACCTTTCACATCGCCTTAATGGTTGTTTGAAAATTGCGTTTGAGACAACCTTCAATTTTTCATTGACGTTTACAGAACTGACGTTTGCTTTGGGACAAGATTCAGATCTTTAGTTTGACAGGAAAAGAAAAAAAACTGTCATGTGTCTGTGTGTGTTTCGTCTGAGGCTGTCATTTCCGCACGTTGCCGTTGACGACGTGCGGAAAAGTGATAAGTGTGCTGAAATTAGCCACGGAAAACGACTGTCAAAAAACGCGCTTTTGAAGCAACCATTGAAAAAAACTAATAACCTTATTGTTTTTGTGATTGCAGTTAAAAAAGGAATAATGGTAAATATATACATTATGACCACACCTCTGGAGGGGGGTGGGGGGAATTATAGTTTTTGACCTCCTGAATGCAATGCCGAAGAGAAATCGCGGCGGTCACCCCCCCCTGCAAAGGGTTCCATGATTTTTGA
>JAPYYX010003289.1:0-11549 GCA_030522605.1 Cremastinae sp. B BG-2022a | reverse complement strand
GTTAAGTACATTTCTAGACCTAGCAGGTCTAAAATTTTTCGATTTTTATCTCAACTGAACATCAAAGATTCCATTAGAGTCTTAAAAAATGCATGTTACTGAACTATTTTTTGATAAAAACGCGATTGAATACGAAAAAACGTGAAAATGTCGATGTCATGATTGAAAACAGCTGATGACGACGAAGTCAATTGATCAACTTTATCTTAAATATTATTTTCCTGATAACTTTTTGACAGTAATTCTCGGTGGAATATTTTGAAGTGTAGTAACAATTCTTTTCCCTGTGATCCAAAACAGAAAAAAGTAACGTTTTTAAAGATTTTTTACGCGGACTCTCATTTGACTGGAGAATACTTGATCAACCACCTTAAATACATTACGCACAATTTAAAATCATCTTTTATTTTATATAATAAAGTAGGACGAACGAGGGCATATGCGATCGAGTCGTTTTCTTTTTGAAATTTAACGATTTAGTATAAAAAAATTTTTTTTTATTACTTTACAATGGAAACCTTGCGGTATCTTGGCGAGAAATATTTGGAGCACAGAGAATTCTCGTATTATTTTCGAAGGGCTCGCAGATGCAGCGTTCACGGCTCGAAATACAATTTTCGAGAGTTTCTCGTTACGATGCAATCCGTTGCGTCACGCGCGTACACGCGCAACGATATATCCTTTCACCCGAAAATCACACGGCCAGTATACCAAGGCCGTCATTTCTCCGGAGAGTGCACTCTCTCGTGAAATGCAGCTCTCGATCGAACTCGTGAGAAATCGTTAAGAGAATCGTTCCCGCTTTCAAGGAACTCGCGGAAGAAAGTTCTCTCAATATTTTCCTCGCTTTTTTACACTTTACGTTTTATCACCGCGCACACAAACCGCTCGTCGAGTTTGACGTGCACGATATAATGTTTACGTACGTCGAAACGACGGCGCGAAAGGTCTCAATGCCAGCGAGACTGTGAGAGAGCGAGATGTGTCAAAATGCGAGACACGTGGCGCACCGGCACGTGCATCTCGTTTGACCGGTCGAAATTTCCGTCTGTTGCTCGACATTACGACACGATCTACATGCATACAGTGTATATATATGCATAAAATATATGTATATATATATATATATATATATATGCGTTTGCATGATCGTTTCCATATCGTCGCACCGATCGTTCTCTCCGGTACATTAATTCACTCGTAATACAAATCCGAGATTGTGGAATACGACGCGAATCGACGATTCGCATAGCTAAATCTCTGACAGATGAATGAAGAAGATGTGGAAGAAAAAGGAGGAAAAGAACGTGAAAAAAAGTCGTCTAGACGTACTGACATAAGCGAAGGAGGATCGGAGTCGAGAGACGCAGCAGCAGCAGCAGCGGCTCGTAACTGGACGACCTCGGGATATCTTTCCGTCTCTCGTCTCCTTCAAGACAGGACGATGGTTTCTCCATCGCCATTTTCTCGTTAATTCGAGTCCCAAAATTATCTGCATGCAGCTCTCCGGATCATCCTACACGCGCCGCGCGAGACGCGCTACGTCCTCGCTTTTCATTCGTCGTTTTTCAATCGAGGATTCTCGTCTCGATCGGACGCATCTCGGAATACATTTCTGATCCTGCTTGTTGTTTTTTTTCACGCTCGGATCTCGCGTTACTCGTCGAGAAAAATTCCACTCCGAGAAGGTGGACCCGGAGATCCTCCGGCGAGCCGATCTCGCGCCTTACCCCCAATTTTTGTTATCTGGGACGAGCAGTCTGCGAACACAATCGCCATTGAAATCCTTGGCGACGATGACGACGATGAAATGATGAGAAGAGAGAATGAGAGAAGAAAAATAAAAGAAAAAACGAGAGAAAGGAGAAAGAAGAAGAAAGAGAGCAGAGACACTCGACGATAAATCAGCGGACGTGAAACGTCATCCGGCGAAAGAGATTCGTGGAGGAAAAAAAAAACGAGAGAATGCAAGAAAATATGAGAATCTCCGCGTATTGTGTTTGTATCCGATCTGGTGTACAATATCGGCGTTCTCCTCATTACATTTTCCGCAATCATTTTCTCACTTGCCACCTCTTCTCCTTTTTCCTCGGCGGATCTCTCTCCTCTCTCGCTGTCAGAGCACGTGCGTTTCGAATCTCTCGATTCTATTGGCGATCTCTTCCACTACTTGAAGCTTTTATAAACGAAGGGAAGAGAACTCTCGCTCTTTCTCTCTCTCTCTCTCTTTCTTTTCGTACGTCGCGGTCGTCGGTTGTATTCGTGAGATCGTGTAATACACTTATGTAGAACGAGTATATAAGGGCGATGAGTTTGGTTACATCAACGTCACAACAAGAGTATAAGTAAGAAGTGTCGGACGTTTGTTTCGTTTTTCTTCATCCTCCGCGTGTGCTCGGCTCTGGCTCTCTCCTCTGTGCTCTTTCCAAATCCATCGCCCGTTCAGAGCCGGCACCGTAGACACGTGGCTGATCGGAATTCATTCCGAAACCCTTATCGATCGATTCGCCCGCAATCAATCTCTCCTCTCTCTGCCGTTACTTTCGCCCGTGCGCACCTCGCTCCGCGTACTGAGAGATAAAATTTTTAGTGTGCGGATAAAAAGACGTTATTAGACGATTCCGCGAGATATCGCGGGCGCGAAAAAAATCTACGCCTTCGATTTCTTATTCTCTTTTTCTCCCCCCCCTCTCCCGAGGTCTTTTTCCTTTATCTCGCTCCTCGCACATTGCTCCGTATTTGACGTAAATTTTTTCACGGCGTGTCGGTGACGCGAGCGTGACAATTCGTGAGAAAAAAAGCGAGATTCGCGTTTCGCTCCGGGATTTTTATTTTTATTGCTCGGTTTTTTTTTCTCTCGAGTTCTTTTTTTTCAAAAGTGCAAAAAGACTCGTCGCACCTCAGAAATAAACTTTGGGTTTTATTCTTTTTTGTAACGCAAGTGGATGAGAAATTTGTTGGTGCCGATCGTCGGAGAGCGCGAAAAGAGAGGGAAGCCTCTACATATTTTGGCGCCGTCTACTGCACGGAACGGGGACATCGAACATTCGCACATCCACACATCGGGAAAAGGAAAGAGAGAGGATCGAGCCTCTCTGGAGGGAGAGCGAGAGAGCGAGAAGAAAAAAAAAGAGGCGAGGAGGAGGGAGATAGAGAATCATAGAGCCGTGTGTGTTTCAATACCAACAGTCCTCCTGACACGGATGTTGGCCAGAAACTTCTGCGAGTATTTCTCGCGTGAATTCTATTCGCAAACACCTGAAACGAGTGACGCGAGCCTCCTCGTCTAACCTTTTATTATAAGAATATTATCGCCGGTTTTTGTGGTTCATTTTTTTTCGTTCTCCGGACTCGAGATTGATCCTTCGACGACAATTATTTCATGAGAAGTGAAGAGGAAACGAACGGAGGAACGGAAAACATGGATAAAAACTGTTAATTAGTGCGAAACTCGAGTTTGTTTGTCAAGGAGTCCGGCGCGGGGAGAGAATTTTTTTTTCATCATTCTCAGTGAGAGGAGACGGAAGATCGAAGATGGAGACGAAATCGGAAATGTCAACAATGAACATCGATAATGTTATATCGAGGAAATTGTGGATTACGATGGTACTGTCGCTGAGCGTTTTCAGCCTCATTGTCACGCTCATCGTCAGGAGGAGCAAGTTTCTTTACTGCTTGAGGAAAATTCCGTATCCGACAGCTTTTCCGATAATCGGCAACGCTTGGCAGCTCAACTGCAGTCTCGAAGGTAATTGAACATTTTTTTAAAAAATTATTTATCATTTATTTAACGAGAAAAAAATATTTACCGAGGTCTCGAGAGATTTGTCAAAGTTTTTCTCAGAGTGAGCGATCTTCTGGTCTTCCGAGATTATATACTTTGCTCTTTCAAAACCGCACGTTGAAATTCGAAAGATTTTAATCTGCCAAATTTTTGCCGAGAATCCTCGAATACCAGATTCACGAACGCTCCGGGCGAATTTTTCGATGGCATTGAAAATCGACTCGTCCTTATTTTGTCTCCGATCGATCGGATTTTTTTTTTCACCCGCGACACGGATTTTTCGAAATCGAGGATTTTTTTTTTCGCGAGCGAAATAATAACCCGGGATCGGCGAGAATTTTTTTTTTCCGGTCGGAGGCTGACGTATGCGGGCGAAGCAAAAATCTGTCCCATCAAAGTTCCATTAACGCGAGGAGACGTCGTCGCGCGTGTGCGAAATCGACGCGACTTTGCTCCGCGACGAAGTTTTTGAAAAAGAAAAAAAAAGAGCGAGACGGAAAAAAAAGTGAGACGCGGACAGTTGGACATTTCGTCGTGGCTTATCCGCAAGTATCGGGGGATTTACTTTCTTTTATAGTGGCAATTTATACATATTTCGCTAGTTGACGCCGCGAAATATTTCGAATTCCCAGACGGCGGTCCTCCCGGGTGAGCCCGTGGAAGCGGCGAGCTGGCTAAATATTAGGAGAATTTTGTACGGCTATTGAGCCGAGCGAATACGAAGAGAGAGACACGGAGAGAAAAGAGAGCGAAAGAAAGCAAAAAAAAAAAAGAACCGGAGATCCAACAGTCAAGCACCTATTTGGGCATCGCGAAAAAATTCATAGCGGTACCGCAGAGATCCGAGGACAGTTAAATTATTTAGTTTTTTTTTCGAGGAGTTACACGAGCCGTTTCGCCAAATTTTTTTCTATCCGTCAAAGCCCTCGCATTTTTTTGGCACGGACAAATTTTTGGACATCGACTTGGGAATGTGTTCACGCTTCCGCCTGACATTAATTTAGGATGATGGAATTTTTTTTTCCCTCTCAGGATGTGCGTAAGCGCGAAAAAACAATTTCAAATTCGAGAATGACAGCAAGTAAGAAAAATATGTATAAAATTCGGGATACATTAATTTCAGATTAGCTCAAGAATTGTTTTTCGAGTATCCTCAAATTACATTTTAATATCGAAAGGATAAAAGCTGTGGCGGAGTCATTAGTGATGTCAGCGCGGTATTTATCGTAAAAATTTGTTTGCGCCGGAAGCGACTTTTTTGAAAAAAACTCTTCCGGGTTTTCGGAACAGGGAGCTCGTCCTTGATGCGATCGGGAATGAAAAATTCGATTTATCGGTCGCGAGAGAGGACCGCGCGATATTCGGCACGTGTCGCGCGTCGCTGCAAGGGCGGAGCGCGAAATTTCGCGTCGCACGTGCCTCGAGTGAGGAGGAAAGAGACGGGAGGAGGGAGACGTATCTCCCTCGAGAGGAAAAAAAATCGCGCCATCTCCGATCTCCGTGCAACCAATTGTCACACTCGTCGTGTGGCGAAAAGAAAAAAGAGCGCAAATTGACGAGCGACGAAGAGGGTGCGCGAAGATAAAACGATAACGAGAGAGAAATGCTGAGGAGAAAGGAGGGAAAGGAGAAAGGCGAGGAGGAGTTGACAAATATTAGAATTGAAAATAAGAAGATGGAGAAAGAGACGAAGGGAGAAAAGCAGGTCGAGGTCGAATACGGCGAACTGACTGATTGATGAACGAGCCACGTGCATTCGCATAGAGACTCGTATGCAATTTCGTCAAATGCGATCGGCATCCCGAATTTCTTTCATCCTCCGTTCGCAGAAGAATCGATCTTGGTCCCATATAAAAATTATTCAAATTCGAGTCAATATTTTCAAATATTCTTGAAAACATTTAAAAAATCATACAAAAAATCTTCTGAATAATAAAAATAATACCGATAAAAAGAATTTTATTGATGATGTGACTTGAGTGACATGAAAATCCGTCGATTCATTTAATTTTTGGCGAAAATATTTGAGAATACTAAAAATCGATTTTATCATTTTCTAATTCATACTAAAAAATAGTTTCAAACTCCCTTTTAATATTTTCGTAATAAAATCACAATAATACATTTTTAATTTTTTCTAATTGAAAGTCTAATTTCAAAAAAATATTTTCAAAATCATTTTTAATATTTTCATGATAAAATCACAATACTAAATTTCTGAAAATGCCAATAACAATATTTATAAAAATATTTTTATATATTTGATTTGATGATTTGATTTTGCGTTAGGCCGGCGAGTCCGCGCGATCGAGTCACTGATGAGACCATATTTTTATATAAATTTCAAATAAACATTTTTTAAAATTTTTTCTAATTGATTCTAAAAAATTTTTTCAAGTCACTTTCAATATTTTCGTAATAAAATCGCAATACTAAATTCTTGAAAATCCCAATAATAATTTTCATAAAAATATTTTTATGAAATTTTTTAATTTTATATAATTTTAAAAATGAAATCGAGTTGAAGGGAAATTGAAGATACGGTTGGAGTTCGCGTTTACGAGGAATTTATACGTAGAGTAGAGGGAAAGGATCGGCCTTGCAACGACTAGACGAGAGTGCAAAAATCCGTCCATTTCTTTCCGGTCAACGTCCCGAGGAAGGGCGATGCCATCGTTCTCGGCCGTGGTGTACGAAGGCATCACCTCCTCGCGGGGCAAGCGAGCGAAGGAATTCTCCGTCGGATTCTTTATGCAATTGTCAGTGTCTCCGATTTTTCCGATCGTCTCTCGACGAGAAAAGACAAAGGGGGCCTCGAGAATGGTGCAAATGACACGTGCACGGAGAACGACTCGTTGCCTAGCTCGAGATTGAACGGGAGAGAAAGAGAGAGAGAGAGAGAAAACTCGAGTGAGAGAAATGGAGAGAAGAGGAGCCGGACTCGGAGCCTTGGCGAAACGATCTTCCAGAGAGCAATGACCTGCCATTCCGCACAACTGTCGCTTCCTTCGGCAATTTTAGCGAGAGCTCCAATAGAAATTTTCATTAAATCTCATGCAGAATAACGGACCTTAGATTTTTCGGATTCCATCATTCCCACTTTTTTTTACCTGAACTTTTCGTCACGAAATTTTTGCGACAACCACGAATCGATTAGAGAAGAAGAATTTCTATACCAAAATGACGAAAAATTTGTATTTTTGTACAAATTTTTGACATTTTTATGAATTTGTAATATTATTATTATTTTATTATTGAAAAATTTAGATTTTTTTTTTTCGGTGTTACAGAATTCTTCAAGAGACTCGTAACTTGGAGCCGGGAATTCGGTGACATTTATCAGATATGGCTCGGAATGAGACCCCTGATTTTCATTTACCGAGCCGAGGGAGTGCAGCGTTTGCTCAGCAGCAGCGCTCACATCGACAAGAGTCTCGAGTACCAGTATTTGCGACCCTGGCTCGGGAGCGGCCTCGTCACGAGTTCCGGTAAGTCAAACAAATCTTTTTCTCCAAGATGGCACTCTGCCATCGAAAAAAAAAGTAAGCTCGAGAGATCGCAAATATCGAAGTCCAAGCATTATTTTCGAACGCGCGCTTTTCGTGCAAAAATAACGTGCGAAACGTCTTTCGAGTCGCTCTCGAGGAGGTAATAATGGATCGATCGTTTCGCGAGGATGGTGCGATTTATGTAAGAAATTGATTGCATAATGAGCATCGACGAGTTACGTGAAAACGGAATCGCATTATGCAAATTTGTTGCGGATTGTCAGCGAATCTTTTGCGAAAAAAAAAAAGAAACGAGAGGATCGAAGCGCACGCGATTTTCCACATTTTCCGCGATTCCGCTCTGACAATATTTATGTCGTTATCGTTAGTTTGTAACAAGGATTTATAAGTATGAACTCTTGTAACGAAATCAGGAAAAAAATTGCTCATCAAAATTAATTGATGCATCAAAGAAATTTTATCGTCGGTCTGTCGTTTTTTTTTATTTTGTTCAACTTCGTTGACAAGGAATTCTTTGTTTTAGGCGAAAAATGGCATCAGAGAAGGAAGCTGCTGACTCCGACGTTTCACAGCGGGCTTCTCGAGAAGTATTTGGAATCGACGATGAGAGAAGCCACGGTGATGGTCTCCTGCCTACGCGCGGAAATCGGAAAGCCCGAATTCGATATCGTGCCTTATGCGAAGCGCGCAGCCCTCGATATGATTTGCTGTGAGTTTATTTCTATGTTTCTACATCCTCAATCTCGAATTCCACAATATTTTCATAATTTCGCAGGGAATTTGTTCGCTAATTAAGAAATAAATGCAAACTGATAGGAAGGACCAAAAATCCGTATTCGCCTTCATCCGCAAATTCATTCAAGATTTCTGTAGAGAAAATCACGGAAGATTTTAACGAATGAACATAAATTCAAGGAGAACCATTGGTATTCAACGAGTCAATATCAAGTGCTCATTAAAAAAATAGAAAAAAATGTGTTTTTCTTGACTACCGATTGATAGAGGATAAAAATAACCTGCTGAAATGAGAGTATGACATCTTTATGAATTTGGAAAAGAGTTTATTTATAGTATTGATGAATATTTGAAAAGATTTGAAGATGCGAGATCAATATTCATTGTGTCAAGAATAATATATCAACGATATAGTGCTGAATTAGAATGATAATTAAAATGAGAAAATTAAAAAAAAATTTTTACAGCGAGCAGCATGGGGTACCACATAAACGCGCAGACAGATCTCCATAACGAATATGTCGCAGCGGTTGAAACGTAAGTGCTACACGTTAAAATATTATTTAAATAGATATTTTTAAAAAAATATACAAGATAACAAATTTATGTAAATTTTACGCACTTTTTGATATAAACAGTGCCATTCTTAGGCAACTTTTTTTTCAACTAAACAGGCTAAAAACTTGTTGGATAATGAAAAAAGAAGCCTCTTAAAAGCGCAATTTTTAATATTAATATTTAGAGGTGCCTGTTTATAATTTTTCATTTTCCTGGGGATTTTTTTAAATTTTTTTAATTTTTGTAGCTCGGCATTTGGGCATCATATGACTAAACCCATTGCATATTATTGTAGGAAATTAAACGCTCTATAGAAAAGCTCTCTTACACTTTTTTGATAGAGACAGCCATTACAAAGATATTTAAACCTAAAATCCCAAATGTATCAAATTTTGACTTTTTTGTTATTAAATCGATACGAATAATTTTATTATCGTTTTGAAAATTATTTCTAATCGGAAAACTGATTCTAGTACATATGCTAATATTTTCGTAAAGCTAAAAAAATATTCACGAATAATTAACGAATAAATTAGACTGGAAAACTCGAGATTATTGATAATTATTATAATTATAATTATAATAAAAAATTATTATAATTATAATAAATTATAATTATAATAAAAATTATTATAATTAATTAATTAAAAATAAAAAATTATTATAATTATAATTATAATAAAAAATTATTATAATTATAATTATAATAAAAAATTATTATAATTATAGTACACTTCGCGTACTTTTGGATATAAACATGATTTCTTATTCAACGTATCAAAAATATGTAAAAAATACGTGAAATAATTGATGAAAAGAACGTAGAAATATTTTTTTTGGCAATCGTTCGAGCAAATTTTTTATTTAATTTTTTTCCGACAGTATGACCTCAATCATTCAAATGAGATTTACGAACATTTGGATGTCGCAGGATGTGATTTTCCACAGAACGTCTCTCGGAAAAACACATCAGCAGGCGCTCGACGTTATTCATACATTCGTCAATCAAGTGAGTATTTCAATCAGAAATGTTGAACAACAATGGTTTATTCATTGTTCGAAAAATTGATTGTTTTTATTCAAAAATTGATAAACAACTTTGACGTTCATTGCTAAATATATTTTTAATTAAATTTTCTTTCATTTGATAAAATTATTTATGATTTAATTACGTACTTTCTATTTTTATTGGCCACATCATAATTTTTCATGAATCAATCAAACTTTCTATTATTTATATTATTTTTCTATTATTTTCACCAATTGTTAACTTTGTGAGAAAAAAAATTTCGATAACTAAAATAATATTGAATAAATTAGGTGATAAAAGAGAGGAAAGGCGAATGGAAATTGAAGCACGACGGTAATTTCAACGAGCCATCGAAAAAGCGTCTCGCCCTGCTCGACATGTTGCTCGAGTGTTCGGAAAATGGTACGATCTTGTCTGATGAGGATATCAAGGACGAAGTGAATACCTTCATGTTCGCCGGACACGACACCCTCGCGACCAGTATTTCGTGGATTATGTACGCACTCGGCAATTGTCCCGAGTATCAAAACAAAATTATCGACGAATTCAACGAAGTAATCGGCTCTAAGCCGGTAACGACTGAATCCCTCAACAAACTCGTTTGGCTGGACGCCTGCATCAAAGAGGCTTGGCGACTCTATCCTGTCGTTCCGCTGATCGCGAGACAGATTTACAAACCGATAAATCTGAGTAAGTTATCAAAAAAAATTTGTTTTTTTCAATCGAGTCTCAGAGAGCTCATTTCAATTTCAAAGGAAATAAAAAATACTCAATTTCAATTCAATTTCAAACGAAATAAAAAATGTTTGGTCATTGATCATGTTACAATTTGCAAAATGCGAAAAAAATGATTAAAAAATAAAAAAAATTTCTTCATAACACGTAAACATTCCAAAGAATGAATAATTAAACAATTTCTCATTCGTGTTTATAGTGTCAATATATCGTTTTTCTTATTCAATTAACAGTCAGTAATTTTAAAACGTTTTGGGAGGTTAATCTTACTTTGTGAGATTAACCTCCGATTCTCCCGTTATTTCTATTTTTTAAATTAATTTTTAATATTTGCGATTGTGTTTCAGTGGATCATGATGTACCTGTCGGCTCTACCGTATTAATCAATGCATTTTTGCTTCACCGAGATCCACGATACTTTCCACAACCGGAAGTCTACAGGCCAGAGAGATTTCTTCCGGAATCGCCGAAAGTGCCTGCATTCGCGTTCATACCGTTCAGTGCAGGTTCGAGAAACTGTATCGGCTCGAGGTTCGCGACAATGGAAACAAAAATGACAATTCTCACGTTACTAAGGTCGTACGAGATAAGCTCGATCGAACCAGCGGAAAAATTACGATTAATATCATCGATCGTGCTCATAAACGCGAATGGAGTTCGATTGAAAATATCACCGAGGCAAGAAACCTCAACGATGAGCGAGGAGAACGCCGTGCGCGCCATCTGAGCGAATTTCGACTTGCGCGCGCACAGCCCGCGCAAATATTTAACACACTGACAAACGCTGCTCTAAAATTTTCTGAAATCCCAGGGCGTTTATAATTTCGAAAAGCATACGGATACGCTCTACGTGAATCCGTAATTCTCGAACTACCGAGGACTGTTATAATTCGTTATGATCTCTCTTTGTTTTTTCTTGTTTGTTTTTTTTATTCGCAACCGTATATGACCGAAAGTGCGTAGGCAAAGATCCGCAAATGACTACGATCGTAAAATTGTGATAAAATCTTTTTTTTTTCTGTCACTTTTTATAATGGCTATAAACTGATAAGTTGCGTTTTAATCGGTACTATACGTAGTTCTCTAGTTTACCATGTTCATTATTGTAGTAAGTCATTTATTTGATACAATGATAAATAATGGCGTATAGCCTTAACATGGTTTAATATTTGAATTTGAAATATATGTTGAGAATATC
>JAPYYX010003288.1:0-11550 GCA_030522605.1 Cremastinae sp. B BG-2022a | reverse complement strand
TTATCAAAATTGGATGAGAGTAAATGAATTTGATGGTTAAAAGCCACCAAGAATAATAATAAGTCTTAAGTGGGCCGTCTTGCCCCGGTCTCCCCTATAATATGTACGTTGTCGAGTGAGGGATCGCGACGTTTCGGATTCCGGGGTGAAAGTAAATATTCCAAGCTCGAAACGGTTTTTTCATTCTGCGCACGCACGAGCCACCGTCTACACCGGGAATATTCATTTTATCGAGTTTATTCGCGTATTTTAATGTAAATCTGTATGTAATGCACCGGTAAGTAGCTCCAACAGCGAAATGTCGTCTAAAAATGGATTTTTCAATTTACACAGGCAGCCCACGTTCTTCCGATTATTACGGTTATACATATAGAAGCATATTCAACAATGGAGAAAGTATGGATGTCGCCGCATTATATTAGCTACTTTTGTATCAAGCGTATACTCTCTGGCAAAAAAAGACTGAAACATGCGAATTCATTATTTAAAAAGAATGAATATATATATATATACGTGTATCATCATCAACGACATTTTCTGATGATAGTATTTATATACATACAATTAACACTCGGCGTATTCTTAATTATTTTTCAAGGTTTAATTAGATATTTTAATAATTAATGAATAAATAAATAATCTTTTTTTGTGCATGCGACCATCAGCATATATACGTTGTATGTACGTTCTGTCAGAGTTTTACAAAAACGCGAACGGAGAGGGAAAAAAAATGCAACTTATTTTTGATGATATCTTGTAGTATGATATCGTTGGTGTCTCGTCCGCATAAATTATAACCTCGGAATTAAACTCGTGAGCCAAGGTATTGTTTTTATCGCAGCTATATCTATCAAACATATGTGCATGGAGAAGAGAAAATGAGCGTAATGTATGCGTATATTCTGGATTGTACAGTGAAGTCCCGATTTAACGAAAATTTAGCGAATATCCTGGATGAATGCGCCGCTCGCGGGGCGGAGGTGGAAGGAGAAGCGCTTGGCCAATCGAGACTAGCGCTAATGCGCGTATATACGCGCTAGATATCTACATACATACTCTACTAGTTAGGTGTATACACGGGAAGTGTGACGAGAAGAGTCGCATTCTCTTTTTTCCTAAATTTTGTGCTGGTTTCGTATTTTCTTCTCACGTGGTAGGAACAATCGTGAAGGAAAGAGAATAAAAAAAGCAGCAGAGGCTTCTTATATGTATATTTCGATGTATTTTAAAAAAGCTCGCTCCTCTTATTCTTTCTTTCCTCATCTCTCTCATATTTATGCTCGGCTACAAATTAGTACATGCTCTCTCCCGGTAGGTGTAATAAAATCGTAGCGTGATTCTCCCGTGCTATGACAAAGGAGCGATTCGTTTCTCGTTGCATGCATGCGCGCCGCCGCGAGCAGATACCGCGAGAGAGTCCCTCGCACCATGCTGCTGCAGACACCATTATATTCTCCCGGTTCACACAAAACTTTCACGACGCGACAATTATATTCCGAGTACGCCTCCTGTCTCTATGTATATAATAATCATAATCATTCTCACCGCGTATAGCCACGCATTTCGAGTCTCTTATCGTGCGAGGATATTTTTTGTTTCTCTCTTGGCCAATGAGATGGCCGCTACTTTTTATTCTCCTACTGTTTTATATACAATGTATACCCGCGATACGTAGGTACGTAGTAAAAGAGACCGGCGAACAAGGGAGAGACGCGCCGAGCGACAGGAAGGAAAATAAGAGGGGAGGAGGAAAGCCTGGACCGGAAGTTGCGCGTCGACAGGTAGGTAGGCCAAGGGAAAGTCACCTTCACAATACGCTGCTTTTTATGATTTTCTTTTTTCTATAAAATTCAGACTTTGAGCAACTCGAGTCACTCATCTCTGTGTACGATCCTTGAGATATATCATTGGCCCCGGCGCGTCTTTCCTTTTTTTGCCGACGACGAGAGAAAATAACGTGTGCTCCGATCCTCGAGGCTGATGTATAATCGACTGTTATTTTAATTGCAAGATCGTCCGAGAAATCAATGAAGAGGAAGAGCTCAAAATACCGTCCAACATTCCTCATCTGCATTACTTTTTATTATTTGTCCTTTCATTTTTATACTCTCGCGGCAGGCCTACATATTATTTCCGATCGAAAAATCATGCACGCTAAAAAAGCCCGAGCACCAATTATTTTCGTACCAATTTCAAATGAATCCTCCCTGATGCAGCACAGAGAGCGTAAGCTGTTTTTCATGGGATTTATTGTATATTATGTAGAATATACATATGTATAATTCAACATCAGTATTATTTTCGAGATTCCTGGGTGGATAGAGATATCCACTCTCAGCCAATTTTTCGGCTAATTGGGTGCTCCGAGGGACCAATAGGCGGATGTTGCCGAATCGAGTGGTACGCGAGAGAGAGAGAGAGAGAAAGAGAGAAACGTAGACACGACGCGTATGGCGAGAGCCGAACGGAAATTCTTGGCAAGCATTTGTAAAAGAGACGATGCCGCAGTACGAAATTGAGCATTAGCCGGGTGTACGATGATGAAAAATCCATCGAATCAGCCTTCTCCCGATTGACGGACCATTTATTCGCCGTGTGGAACAAGTTCACATGTAGGTAAACAAAAGAAATTCAAATCCCGGGGTTAACGGGCTCCACTATATTTGGTATAATATGATGAGCGAAACGAAACGACGAGAGTGTATCGAATAGCCGGCGGTGAGAAAGATTTTGGCACAGCGGGCGATCGATGCCAAAAAGCGACGCTAGGAGGCTCTGACCTCTCGGGTTATGCAATTTCGTACCGTTGCCGTTGGCAGCACGTGCGGTAAGAGCGGCACGGGAGTGAAAATCCCCCGCCCCTCGACTCCCCCCGCGCACACCGAACGAATCGTTATTTCGGGAAGGGATTTTCTACTCCGAGACGCCGCTCTCCTGAATGTCGGTAGGACGCTTTTAGCGACCGAGCAAATTCGAGAGTGAGAGAGAGAGAGAGAGACCGAGAGAAAAAAAAAGGAAACAAAGAAAAGCGAGGTTACGAGGATTCCTGTGAAAAAGAAAAACTCGACAAGAGCGATTCTGTCGTTAATTTATGACCGGCGAATGAACTTTTTTTCAGAACAGAGTTTGAGGTTTTCGTAATTGAAATACGAGCGTTACTGACACGAATCTCGAAATACGCGCGCGCATGTATGCTACACGTATACAATAGAGTAGAAAATAGTGTGCACCTCAAAACTTTCACTGTGTGACTACTTAACTTAATTTGACTCGAAAGTCGCTGACACTCGAATATCCGTGTATTTTTATGTAGAGCTCACAGGTATGACGCCAAGTACCCTAAAAGCGCACCGCGCTTTAAATTATTTAATGCTCACTGGTGGTCAAGTGAAAATAATAGAGAGAGAGGCGCCGTACAAAGTCAAAGTACATAGATATCTTATTGTATTGTTTCAACAGAGACTATAATTGTCAAAGTTGTGTCCCGTAGGTGTGATAGTTTGAATTTTATTGCCCGGTAATAAATATGGAGAATCGTTCCGTTGAACGATTTTTGCATGCCGCAGAAAATAATTACCGCCCTTTTTTTTATTTCGAGAGTTGAATCTATACGAGTTAATAAACACCTGCCTACCTCATTGGGAATTTAGAAATATTGAGAGATGAAAGCAGGTTTGCTCTATAGATAAATAAAAATGGAATTGGTCCATGGAGAATCGAGAACGAAAAAAAAATCTAGCAGAGCGTGGTTTCGATCCACGGACCTCTGGGTTATGGGCCCAGCACGCTTCCACTGCGCCACTCTGCTCTTGTGATGACTAGAGTAGACAAGTTTGTATATAAATCTATCGAACGCAATGAAAAATACTTGACATTTCATATTTACGATAAATTTCATAAATAAAATGTGTAACAACGATTTTTTATTTATCAACGGGTCAAAACTTTTGTGCAATATTTTATTTTGCTCTCGGATTCATTAATATTCATACAATTATTATTTATATCTCATAGCTTTTGTTCCGAAGGTTTAATTTTTCTTTTTCATTCATTTTAATTTTGAATAGGGTTTAATTTTTTTCTCTGCTGGATCTCGAAATGTTATACTATTTTCACCCTTGACGCAACAGCCGAACTGTTCTAAAAGAGAAAGAGAGTGCGATCAATCGTACTACGCGTGTGAATTATAATTAGCTCGAGTGCGCCAATTAACTCAAATGAATTTAGTGTTTCGTCGCCATTTATCTAAGATTTTCCTCTATTTTTACTGGCCGAGGTATTTGGAAGTGCACGAGTGAAGAATTTCGACCGATACTGAAGAATGTTAACCATCATTTTGTCACCCAACCATCGCTCACCTATTTTTTTTACCCAAAAATTCACTAAGAATGTTTCCATCAGAAATAATTGTTTCGTATTCTGCGATCGTAAATTCAAGTTATCACTGTAAATTCAAAATTGAGAATGTAAAAAAAAAAATTACATTTATATACCGATAATTTTTGGCCATCATAATAATATTTGAAATATACTAACAGGGATATGTAGCACATTGTCCGAATGGATCTAATTTTAGGATAGGTTGTAATATTTTTTTTCCATCCCATCAGAAATTTAGGCAGCTTTTACTAAAAAGATCTCTTAATATTACATAATAATATATGTATAGTTGATATCGACGCCAGGCAATATTGAGAATTGAAATTGTTTTATTTGAGTCGAATCGAAGAATTTGCTTCGATCTCGAATTTTCAAATCAAGTGTAAGGGAAATAGCGTAGAATTAGCATGGATCTCAGCACGCGCTTGAAAAATGCGAAAAAGTGAAATTTTTCACGCGGCGACGTCCATATAGACGGCGCGTGTGCATGGGTTACATTACAATTGCGATGCAGGGGAGCACGAGGTACGCGCTCGAACACCGGTCACTGCTCGTGTCTCATCGTTGTTAGATCACTTTCGCGTTTCGACTTTCTTTTGGCATCGCGGGGCGACGTTACGAGAAAAAAAAAGAGAGAGAGAGAGAGAGGAGCTCGACTTCGCATCTCTGATGCTGAGCATTTTCCTCCCGGCTATATACCTTCTTTTTTTCTTTCCTCGGCGCTATCAGGCCTCGAAGAAAGTTTCAATTTTCAAAGCATCGCATTTTCATCAAGCACCGAGGAAACAAGAATTCTTCACTTTTCGCTAACGCATCGTAAAAAGTGTTGCTCTGCTGTGCTCTGCTGTGAGAAATTTTGCTGAAAAATAAAACAACTCTCTTAGTTTGCTCGAAAGCGCGATTTAATGCACGCAAGAGTTTTCATGATAATTCGCGTTAAATAACGCGGAATTTCAAATTCCCACAGTTTTAGGATGTAAGTTAGCGGCGAGACGTGAACGAAATGCGAGAGACAAAACGCACGAGAAAGCGATTTTACGAAAACGGATTCATCGGGACGTATTTGGTAACCAGATTGAAAGCCATGCATGCAGCGCATTGTTTATCTTTCTTAGATCTGATGCGACGTTTCCTCCAATAGTCGCATTTCTCAACATCGAACAAAAAAAAACAAATACTCATCAACTGCATCAATTTATTAGCAGTATCCAATACGAACGCGAAGACAAAATTTCCGCCAAAATCCAACTTTTCGAATTTCGGACAAAAATTCTTGCTCAATAAAATAAATATAATAAGAATTTTTGATAAATTGAGAATAAAAAATGTAGAGCTTCGTCGAGACTACAGTACTTGTAGATTGTGTATAAATTTTTCGCATGCATCATCAGTTGTCATCATGAATCATATCTATCTATAATGTATATTTTACCTGTATTCGGAAGTATACACGAGCACAAATTTCATTTAAAATGTAACAAAAAGCTAAAACAGAATTACCATTTTTGACGAGTAAAATGTATATACTTATTATGCATGTATATATACGTATGACGTATATAGGGAATGACAAGCCGCATCAGGAACGTCTCAACCTTGCCCGCTCTCTTCCCTATTAAAAGAGCGCATCAAGATAGGATTTAATCCAGGAGCAAATAATCACCCGCGCGAAGCATTTTCCTCTCTATTATTAGCGTATCGTCCCAACGAAAAGAAGAGAAAAATCTTTGTTGTAGACGTTTGAATATAAGAGCATATACATCTATATGCTCGTTAATGTAAGCCCCTCTGTGCTGCTGCGTGTTCGCTCATCTTCGTTATATACATCGTACGTATAGGTATAACCTCGCGTTCACGCTCGGCTACCGGTTCTTTTTCTTTCTCTCTCTCTCTCTCTCTCTCTCCTACTCTCTACGATCTAGATATACTTCCCGGCAATCCCGCGGCTCCGCGCAGTAGCTGCTTCTTCTTCTTCCGGATACGCTTTACCAGGATCGACAGAATTTACGAAGAAAATAGCAAAGATGAGCGTTCGGCTCGAGAGAAAAACCAGCTACGCGAAAATTTCGCAATAATGAGAATTTATGTGTCGACGTTACTCGCGAGATATCTTTATTTAAATTTCAATTGATTTGGGTCAGAAAGAGTCGATGATTTCGCGTTAGAATGACAATTTTGTACGCCAACGTCTGCGTAAGTATATACGATGAAAGAGAAAAATACTTTTTTACCAGTTGAAATGTCGTTGTAGATCTCGTAAGAAATTCTACTCACGCTGGGCGTATTTTCGTCTCTCTCTCTCTCTCACCGTTTCCCTATCTACCGTATCTCTGTAGTAAAGGTGTACGTGTATAATTTACGGTATCGTAGATTGCAGTACGATACAGAGAGAGAGAGAGAGAGAGAGAGAGAGAATACAACGATAGAACAGCGAGCGAGCAGCATTGCGTTTTGGTACGGGTTTCTCTCGCTGACGGGCGCGTCCTTCGAGTTCGATAGCAGCGCAGCGGCGAGAATAGCCGAGAGCGACCGAGGAGCGCAGTCGCCTCCCTCGACTTCTCCCACCAATCGGCAGTGTGCTCTCGCCGCTTGACTACGCTAACGCTTGAGCTACCTCAGTCGCCAATGTACAGCCGGCGTGTGCGCTTATGCTTTTCGGTAGCTTCGTGACGATCGGAGCTCGTGCGCGTGTTGGTCAAGAAAAAAAAGAAAAACAAGGAAGATCAAAAACGTAAACATCACGAACGCGGAGAGCGAGGATTGTAGCGAATCGGAACAAGATACGGAGCGGCCTATTTTACGGATATGAACTCTTTCATCGGGTGTATTAGAGAGTTTTTAGATTATGTAGTGTCTCGATGAGAGGAGACCATCTGTCGTGCCATAAATCTCGTACACAATTCCGGACGACGAGGAGTTTTACAGTGTGCCTCGAGATATAATTTCGCCTTTCGTGTTTGAGAAAACTGAGCGCAACCGAGCTGCTCTCGAGTTCTCGCGGTTGGCAAAAGAACGTTTCACAGAGTTGTTGGTGCGGCGCCTTACTATTACTCTCTCCCTCTGCTCTGGGATCTCCGTTGCGTCTCGTGAACAAAAACCGAGCCTTCTTTTTCTCTCTTTCTTCTTCTTCTTCTTCTTCTTCTTCTTACTCTTTATCTATCTCTGTCTCTCCCAACTCACAAGCAGGAGGATCGTAAAAGCTCGTTTACCTTAACCCGACGATATTTGGGAAGGGAAATTCTTTTATCCTGTGGATTAAGTCGCTGAGCATACCGTGTCGAAGCTACCGGAAATCAAAAACGAGGGTAAGTTTTTCCTCACTTTGATGTAATTATTTATCGAGAGATTTTTTATTAGTTTTTTTTTTTCCTTTCGACAAATGCGCCGCGTGCGTGCATCTTCGCTTCGGTCCTCCCTACTAACTCTCTTTCTCCGAGACTCTCCGCGACCATTTTCCTCGCTACGAGCAGATTCTTGCGTAGTTAGGGGTTGGGAAAGGTCGGCTCGGTCCAGACGAATTCTTTCCTACCTCTCATCTTCTCTCGACCGTGACGTCTCGCAACCATTTTTCTCCTTTTCACCCACCAATCATTCTTATTCAGTGCTATTGAAGATTTCGAGTTTGAAATGAGAGTTTTTAAAAAGATTAAAATATTTTTTTTTTTTAATTAAAATTTAATGCTTTAAAATACATCTTTATCATGAATAAAATTGTTCAATGGGTACAAAAAATTGAGAATAATAATTTGCGACGTTGCCTCGGCTATTCGTGTTAATGGAATTCCATCCAGCTCATCAGAATAATGTTTTATCTTGAGATACGTACCTTGTTTTAATTTATTACGTGAGGGAATGGAAGACGAGAATTAAATTTTGTTCGAATTTAATGGAGAATTGTAAACAATTCGCAGATTAAATCTTCTCTAGACTTCTTTGACTTATCAATTTTTTTTAAAATTTTATTATCAGTGCGCAATGTGTAACATTCCAGACGACAATTTTATTGACAATTCTTCAGAGCTATTTACTTCCTCCTTTATCTCGCTGACATTCCAGAATGTTTCCGCGATTTCATTTTTCATAGCAAGAAAATGAAAAAATTACGAAAACAATTATTCTCATCTCGCGGGGCCTTGGTCAAAAAAAAGCAATATTTGTCGAGTAACTTTCTGTTTTGGCTGAATAAAAAATTTAGAAAAGTAATTATTACTTGTATATATAGAAATAACAAATTGTTTGACGAATTTTTAAAGTTGCATTTTATTGTATAGGAATACCGATGAATTATATACACAAAATTCTTGGAAAGTTCAATGATCTTCGCCAGACCTAAATTTTGTATCGGTTTTCACTTTTTTTCGATCTCGTGATTACGTAATAATTTTTTGTGTCACGTCTCTACAGCTGTTCACCTTTTTTTCACCTCGTCAATTTTTGACACGATGCCATCAACTTTGATTTTATTTTTCCCATCAATAAAAAAGTTAAAAAATGTATGTACAGCATTTGAATTTTCCCAATTTGAATAATCATTCGTTTTTAACGATGGAAATAAAATTCATTTTTTTTTCACCAATGACTCATTGTATCCAGGCTTATACGACTTAATAATAATCTCTGACTAATCTTACATTGTGTACACTCGAAATCTCAAACTAGAGCTGCGAAGAGAAAATAAAGAGAAAAAATAATCGCGACACGACATCGTCGCCACGATTAAAAATCGCTCAAAAAATACCAATCACAAAAAAGTGAAAGATAATGACCGAGAAAGAAACGAGAAGGTGTTTAATGTATCGCTCGAAAACGATAATTAGACTGAATTAGAAATAATCGTGTAGACATTTTTTTTCAAAAATTATACATGAAAAATAAATGAAAGGCTCTATACATGTATGCACCTACCGCAGTAAAGAATTGGACGATTGAAAGAAAAAAATATAATTTCATTCGGAAAACTTGTTGGATCGTTAAAAATATATAAATATTTCAATAAAAATATATTTTTTATTTTTTCCTGTGTTTCTCTCGGTGTTTATGCGATAACGGTACCGAGCACGTTGCTGAGATTTCTTGGCATCGGTCCGTTACCGTCAGTTTCCGTTTTCTCTCTCCGTCTTGCTCGTCGTTGCGCCTCAATATCGGAAAGTAAAGAATGAGATTTTCGCGGATTCATCGACACTAATCAAAAAAGTTATTTACCACCAGGCCTCGTCGGAATAATCGCATAATAAGAAAAATGAAAACGATGCAACGATCATCGTTCCGGAATTCGATCCTCGGAGTTAGTTGTCTTCTCCGCGGGAGAGAGAGAGAGAGAGAATCGTCGTTCCCCTTCTCGGGACTATTATTTAATTATCCGTCGGGTCAAATTTTTTGTGGCTCGACCTGGCCAATTGTCGCTTCGCCGGACTTTTAACCTCTTTCTCCTTACCGCGAGCCTCCGTTTTTTTTTATTTTCTCTTCCTGTCTCTTCTTTTTTGAGAACCGTACACGTATTTATACCCGCGTGAGCAATTTCGACGAATTTATGCGAGAAAAAGGACGGAAGACGCGCCAAAGAGAGACGGAGACAGGAGGAGGAGGAGGACGCATCGAATGCTGTGTGTCAAAACTTAACTCGCGGTCACGGTACCGTTTAAAAACAACACGCACAAACGGGTATATATGTAGTTCTCGACGATTTCCTCTCGTCCCTCATTCTCCCCACCGTCGCGGGGACTCGCGCGAGCCTCCCCCTGCTCTCCCGATGATGAGCTCTCCTCCTCATCGGGCTTCGATCCTTATTCCACGCGACATCACCTCAAATCTCTTTCAGGATTGTTGTACCCCTTATTAATTCTACTTATATCGCGTTTAATTTCTTTCTTGAGGTTTCGTAAAAAAAAGGGTTCTACGCAACATCACCTGGAATCTCTTTTCTTTTAGTCACTATCATCGTTGCTCATTTCTCTCTTGCTGTTTCGTAAAATCGAAAAATGCTGTGCGTAGGCGAGATTATTTCTCCTTTTTACGAGAATCCTCTCTCTCTCATCCTCTTGTGACGAAAGAGAAAAAAAAACGAGAAGGGCTAACGTCAGCTCTATCCGAGTAAGAGCGTTTGGTTCTCTATTCAGACATCTTTTTTATATTTTCTTCCGCGCGGCGGTTGCGACTGAACCGCGTCAGCATTTTTTTTCAACACTGTTGCATTTTTCAAGTTTTTACAATTATGGTCTTGTCTTTTCTTTTTAATGCAAGAGAGAAACTCTTGAGGATGCGCATTTTATTCCTTCACAAACGATGGCATTGAAGTTCGAAAAAATAGAGAAAAATTGATGAAAAAAAAATTGATTGTTCCTGAAGTGTCCAAAATAATTAAAAAATGCCCCTCGATTCTTCGTCGGATACGTCCGCATAATCTACTTAATATACTATACACCGTTTTTTGGGTGAACATTTATCATCCAATAAGTTTTTATTGCGTAACCTCATTATATTCAATTGAAAAAATACTGAAAAAAATGTATACACAAAAATGGGGAAAGAGACATTTTTTGATCGTGAAACACGACTTTCAATTCTTAGGGACCAAAAGAAACAGCCAACTCGCTGTTTCAAGGGGTACCGTTTTTTTTTTTTTCGTCCATATACATACAAGTATGTACCTATACTTACTTTTCATATTTTCTACGTGCTGATACTTTATGCAGAGTAACCAAATTGTTTTTCGAACGCTTGTACGTATCATCGTCACGCTGATCTTCAGTACAGGCGTACATTCTTGTCATGTAATATATCACGTTGTTCTACATACGCACTCGATGCTTATCAGAATCATCAGCGTGAGCTTCAAACTCCAGCACAAGTTATAAACGAACCTACGACGTTTGACACATATTGACACTGACAAGATCAGAACCTTTCGCTTTTATATATACAGATTGCACGCCCTTTTAGCTTCTTTCCTCAAACATATTATCATCATGTCGAACAGCATTTTATTATATGTAGATCCATTTCCGAAGATACGACGACGTCAAACATTTATCGATCTAAAAAATTAACTTTTGCTCATTTTAATCATAATTAATGTGTGTAAAGTTAGCCCAGCCTTTTTTGAAACTCAAAAAAACAAAAGTTGTGCTGAATTGTGCTTACTTTGTGCTACTTTGTGCCGCTCATGAAAAA